>SEYY01001420.1:10000-15646 GCA_009176605.1 Armadillidium nasatum | reverse complement strand
TTCTATAATGATTTGCATTTTGCATTTTCACACTTCCACCATTTACAGATATCAAAAAATCAAAAAACTGCTCAGATGCAATCGTGGAGTATTCAATTTCGGTGGATATATCCTGTTCTGGTGTCCTACCTGTGTCTGTTGATTTACCTGACTCTGCTGCCACACCTGGGCTCAATTTAGTCATGGTTTTACTTTTAGAAATTTTATTGGGCAGGGTATTGGTTTTTATAAATTGTCTATACAATGGGTGACTCATTTTTAATTTATGGAAATGGAGTAAGTGTTTGTCCAATCTAACATACGAAGAAACTTTAGAACACTGAGGGAATGGACATCTTAGACCAATTTTAGCTTTTAAAGGCTTTTGTTGCTTCTTCTCACGGCAAATCTGTTTTATTTCATCCGGAAATAGGCCATGAATCTTTAAATGATTTGATAAATTTTTAACTTTTTTCTTGCAAACATCACAGGTGAGTAATTCTCTTTTATAATATTTATTTCCTTGAGGGTTGCCTGCTATATATATATATATATATATATATATATATATATATATATATATATATATATATATATATATATATATATATATATATATATATATATATATATATATATATATATATATATATATATATATATATATATATATATATATATATATATATATATATATATATATATATATATATATATATATATATATATATATATATATACTATATATATATATATATATATATATATATATATATATATATATATATATATATATATATATATATATATATATATATATATATATATATATATATATATATATATGAGGTCAAGCTGAAAAATAGAGCCTGTTGCTGCTATGCTAAGCTATAGTAACAGGTATACACATGTTCAGACCTGTTTGAAAGATTGAAGCTTGTAGAATAGATTTGACAGGCGAACGGTATAGTTATTTGGTTTCATTGTTGTGTAGTGATAGAAAAATGGAAGCTAATAGTGATACTTTGTTGAAGCAACGTGCAGTGATTGAATTTTTGCATGCGAGATGAAATGTGGGTCCGCCACTAAGATCCAGAAGGAAAAGAGTCTCTATGGATTTCAGACACCAAAGCTCACCTGGTATACGAAAGTTTAAGACAACTCTACACTGATAAACTCATGCTGACTGCATTTTCGGATGTGGAGGGCCTCGTCTATTTGGAATATCTGCCAAAGGGCACGACTGTAAACTCCAATCATTGTTGTGAAACACTCCAGAAATTGAAGAGCCGCATCCGTCGAATAAGACCAAACCATACCGTTTTCCTCCTGCATCATGACAATGCTCGACCACATTGTAGTGCACAAATGATTCAATGCTTCAACTTTGAGGTCATTGATCATCCACCTACAGTCCTGATCTGTCTCCCAGTGATTTTCAATTATTTTCAAAATTGAAGGAGACTCTCCAGAGAGTGAGATTTTGTTCAGATAAGGTGAAGAAAGTGATGGCAACTGATTCCAGAAAACAGATCAACTTTTATTCAAATGCTTTTGGTAAAGTGGGTTCAACATTTGCAGAAATGTATTCATGTTTGAGGATATTATGTAGAAAAATAATATTTATATTCATTGAATAAACCTTTGACTTTCTTTCAGTCTTTGTTTCATTACCTTATATAGTGTATGAGATTTTAAGGCAGAATAGGCATTACTTTTCAGCTCACCCTATATATATATATATATATATATATATATATATATATATATATATATATATATATATATATATATATATATATATATATATATATATATATATATATATTACTGTATATTTCTTATGACTAAGTTTCAGTACCAGTGGTAGAGGGAAACTAATTTGGTATAATTTTGCTACCTGTTATTAATCATGTAATATTTATTGAAAAGATTAAAATTTTATTGAAAAAAAGTATTAATTTTTAAAACATCATTAATTACCAGATTCATGTTAAAATTTTAAAATTTTCATGAATTTATTTAAACACAATTAGGTAAACTTCATTAGGTAAACACAATATTAAAATATATTCATATTATTTAATATTCATTATTCACTTGCGAATAATAATTTCAAATTTATTACAGTTTTATCAACAGCTCAATTTTAATATTTTATTTATTTTATTTTTCTTAAATAATAATAATGCAGTTAGTACAGAATACTAATCAAGTAATACTGCATATGTTTTACACTTAATAGTTAAAAGATCTATTTATTGTGAGCTAACAAAGGGCTGAAAAATAGCTCTTGTTGGGCTCATACTTGAAATAGGTAATAAGGAAGATTTCGAATATTAAAGCTCAGTAAGTTTAACATCGTTGGTAGTAAAAGTTTTGAAAACAATACTGAAAATTCAAATAGAGAAATTCTGAAAAATTAAATATACTGCATGACATCTCAACATGAATTTAGAAAAGTTAAATCCTGTCATACCAATTGGAACACATGATGTTTGTTACAGATTATGCTTCCAAATGAGAGCTACTTCATTTTATTAAATTTAAATTGTAAAGTATCACAATGTTGGATAATGCAAGAGTTATGATATTGCATAGGAAGAGTGGTTTTTTACCTGTTTGAAAAGAAATAGCTGAGTGACAGAATCAATGAAGCTGGTAAAAACTGACGTTATTCATAGTTTTGGTGTTGGGTTCATATTTGTTTCTAATCTATATAAGTGATCTAGATGAGAGATTAAAATGTAAAATGTAAAGTTCAAAGTTTCTGTTGGGAATTTTGCGGGTTATATAAAAATTCAGGATGACTGATAAACTTTGGTTGGACTGAAGAGTAAGACAGGAAATTCAATAGCAAAAAATGTAAGGTTTCTTCACATTTTAACAAGAAAGTTTTAATTATACAGATGGGAAAACAGTCAACAAAGAAATGGACTTTGTCATGTTTATTAATAGTAATTTGAGTGATGTTTAGCAGTTTGAAACAAAGCTAACAAAATGCTAGCAATTAAAAACCCTAATGCTACCTGCAAGATCAAAGAAGTAAAGAGCAAGCTATATTATCACTATTTTATGTTATTTAATATATGATGTGCACAAGAAAAAAAAATGACATGCTGAGGCAGTTCATCTCAGCACTATAAAAAAGATTTGTACTTTTAAAAATAAACTTTATGAGGTGAAACTGAAGGAATGAGAATAGTTTTCTGAAGAAATGAGATTTCTTAGGGGAGATACAACTCAGGTACTTAAACTTTTTCTAACTCTTACACCATGTTGAGGAGAGTAAGACAATAAAACAAAACTAGATGTAATAACAGACACATGAGAAAGGAGGCATTTAGTCTTGATGAGATATTTTTTCAGTAGCATACGTTATTTTCTGGAATGGTTTGCCTCAGAATGTAATAGCTAGAGGTTCCTGCGTAACTTATAAAGATACTATATAAATGGTTTGTGCATAATTTTTAATTAAAGGTTTATTTTTTAAAGTATTTTCCTTATTTTTTGTTGTAGATTTGAAAGTAATGTTTTGTTTAGTGTTCCAATTGCACTGGATACTGAAAATGGTGAGTTTCTATCTGGAATATTAGCAAAGATTACACTGGGAAACAAATTTAAATTTTTTGTCAATCAAATTAGATTTGACACTGAATTAGAAGAAATTTTTGTGCAGTGAGCCTGAATTTTTACTCGGTTTTGCTCAACACCCCTTCAACATTGTATTAATAAAATATTTCTTAATACTCCTAAAGACCTTTTTGCAGTTACACATATACAACTAGGTTATTAATTTGATATTTGTACCTATTGTTATAGTTTTGTTGTATTATGTCTTTTTTTTTTAAATGTAGCCAACTAAAAATATTTTTACAGGTATCATTTTTAACCCATTTTAATATTATTAAAGTAAGCTATAACTCTCAAAGGATTCTAGAATTTTTTTGCTAGGACAATTAGGAGGGTATACTAAATATCTCTGCTCCCTTTGCTATGGGAGAGCAGAGCCAAGGCAAAGCATTCTACTCATGATCATTCCCTTCTCTCTTTATCTTGGCTCTGTGTACTTTCACAATTCAGTGAATTACTAGCAATGGCACTAGAAGTATCAAAAGCTTTCAATGGAGTCTGGCACAAAGGTTTTATTTCCAAATTTTCCTCTATTGGTACCTGGCCTTCTTTCTAAATTCAACAGAAGCAGTTGTAGATGGCCAGTGTTCATCCCTTAAATAAATCAATATTGGTGTTCTTCGATGTTCTATCCTATCCCAACTTTTTCTGTTCTTAATTAATGTTAATGATCCTATGTCTGCCATTTAACAACCTATTCACTTTCATGATGATGATTTTGTGACTCCTTATTCTTTTCATTTGGAAAGATGTCCCTGACTACAACAAATAACTGATGATATTAGGGTACCCTTGGAGTGAGAAAGAAACCTCCGACATTTCTTATATTTCTAATTAGAGCCGAGAAAAAAAAGTTGTTTTCAATGCCTTAAAAACTCAGTTCTTTCATCTTTAAACTCTACATTAATAATCTTTACACTACATCATCATCTTTGAAAACACAACTCAACATAAATAATACAGGTCTCTTTAAGTTAACTTTCCTATATTGTACCAATATTATTTCTCTACGTTTCCAGTATGCGAGATGTGGACCCACTCTTACAGTGCATCCCAACCAACCTCTTTCTCCAACCACCAGCCCTTATATTAATAAAGCCACCATACAAAATCAGTCTTAAGAAATCGTCTTTAGTGTTTTTTTCTTTTTCTTTTTTATTGTAAATGTGTATATAAACTACAACAGAAATGTTATTGGATTTCTCCCCATAAAAAATATTTGCTGACTAATAACCTAGATTTTGATGAAAATCATGCCCAGCAAAGCAAGGAACATCTCTTTCCAGTTTAAAGCGAGAACCTGAGTCATGGTCTTGATAAACAGTTATGTACTAGTTCTGTACAATAATGAAAATTGTTGTCAGTGAATAGGTTCAACACGAACCTATTCATCACCAAACATTTAAATTTTGATGTTTCAAAATAATGTCTAAATATTATTTTTTATGACAAAAAATAAAAAAAAAGAAAAAAATAAAATGCTTCAAAGGTATCTGAAATTAATGTGTATGTGATTCTCCATACCA
This sequence comes from Armadillidium nasatum, assembly GCA_009176605.1. Lineage (NCBI taxonomy): Eukaryota > Metazoa > Arthropoda > Malacostraca > Isopoda > Armadillidiidae > Armadillidium > Armadillidium nasatum. The sequence goes on along the minus strand of SEYY01001420.1, from coordinate 10,508 downwards.
AATTTTGCCCAGATTTACTCCATAATACATTATATATATATATATATATATATATATATATATATATATATCATATATATATATATATATATATATATATATATATATATATATATATATATATATATATATATATATATATATATATATATATATATATATATATATATATATATATATATATCCTACTTGATTCTGCATTACTGGATGTTTTATTTGTACAATCGTCAGTTTTACTGTCAACTGAAAGAACGTCAACATAAAGTATTTCACTTTCATCATCATCTTCCAACTGAAAACTCTGAATCTCCCCTGCAAAGAATAAATGATAAAGAATAAATATTTTTGAACTTGTATTAGTTTTAATCAGCTAAAACACACACATACACACTAACAGGTTGACCATCTTTATAGCTCCATTCAACAAATAGCTCACTTTCCCCATCTTCAAACATTTGGCCTAACAAATTAAGATAGAAACATGTTTTTAAATTGTTTCTCATCGATA
>SEYY01001420.1:0-5000 GCA_009176605.1 Armadillidium nasatum | reverse complement strand
AAGTTGTCACAAAACTAGGGATGGAGCGATACCAAGACTTCCAAATTCACTGATACCGATACCTGAAATATATACTGATACTGATACTTTATCCATTCATATACCAAAATTTTTATGATACCTAAAAATTAATGATACCCGATACTGAAAATTTACTGATACCGATACTTTACTCCTATAAATTCACTGATACCGATACCTAAAAATTCACCGGTACCGATACCAATACCTATCAGATACCGATACTTCACTCCATCCCTACACAAAACTATCTGACTATTCAGCATATTTTACTCTAGTGAAAACAATCTTCAGCTTCACAGGGAAAGTCTTTCTCACTGACAAAGGTCGATTGATTGACAAAAATTTTGGAACTCCCAATGTTTGTGAAATACATCAATAACTAGAATATGCTTTTAATTTTCATACTTTTTTTTTTTCACTATATACTCTATTTAAATTCTTGTATATTTTACAATAGTTTACAATAATTCAGAATTTAGTAATGGTTCTCATTAGTATAATTTTACGTGATATATATATATATATATATATATATATATATATATATATATATATATATATATATATATATATATATATATATATATATATATATATATATATATATATATATATATATATAGAAATATATATATTTAAATATAATTTTATTTCAGATGCACTTATACATACATTAATTATAATATATTAATGGCAGCATTTAAATAAAATAATATATACTGACTGTCATAAAATTAGTTAAGCTTTTTTATTACTTATGTACATGGGTTCTGCGAATGATTTGATGCTTCATATGATTAGACAATTGAGGAGTAGGCATTAAATGGGGTTGTCCATTAACTTGATAATGTTTGTGCCTTACTTACTAATTTTAAATCTGTTAAATATTCTAGCCTTTTTGTCTGGAACTCAGAAATAACCTTAACACCTCTGACTAGAACTTTTTATTAATTCTGTATGAAGGTTAGAGTTTGTGTTAATAAAACTACAAACTACTGTAACATATCTTGAAAACTTTGAATCTTATTAACTTCAAAGTTTCATGGCTTAAAAATAATTTCCAACCACTATCAGTATTTTGTGTTTCTGCTACTACTACTTCAGCCTAATATAGAAGATTTTTTTCACTACTACTACTCATAAAACCGTTATATTTTCTAATCTAAAAAGTTCTCTATTTAGAGGAGTCCAAAGTACACCAAGTTGAATGTTTGTAACTTGGAACTGACCAGGGCTGGAATTTTGCTGGGGCTGGGGTTGCCTAAAATTTGTAAAGAAGTCAAAAGCACAGAAATTTTAGGTTAAGAAAATTATATATAATTTTAACTGAGATTTATATAATTATAAGGAAAGAGTAGAATAGTCAACGTTCATTTAAATTAATGACTATATGCATTTCTCCTAAAAAATTTAAGAAAATTACAGATTTTGTACAATAAAAGTTGAAAAAAACTACAAAAAATTTTGAATTTTTTTTTTATTTAACAAGTTTACTTAAGACCCAAAGTTAAAGTTTGAAAAAATGTAAAATATAAAATTATCAATATAACCTGTATTTATACATCATATCATTGTTATTTTATTGCTGTGTATCAAATTTGTATCATTTAACTGCATTATTTCAAAATTATTATAAAGTTCTTCACTCAGATTATTCAAACTAAAGATTTAATTATGATATGAATGGGGATTGGCTTGAGACTGTGGACCAAGAAAAAGATTTAGGTGAGATTATTAGCAGTAAGCTGAAAGTGGGTGATCAGTGTTTGGAAACAAGGAATAGAACTAATAAGATGTTAGTTATAATAAATCATAATGTAGTTTACAAGAGCAAAGAGGTTATATGCAAACTATATAATAGCTATGTTACAGTATTGTGCACAAGTTTGGGCTACACATTTAAGAAAAGACAGATATGCTGGAGAATACAACATCAAGCAATAAGGATGATTTCTGGCTTTGAGAATAAGAGCTATGAGGAGAGGTTGAAGAAGCTGGGAATGTTCTTGATTGAAAGAGATTAGGTAATAGTTGGGTTTAGGTAAGCATATGAAACTGAAAATGAATTAATCTGAAATTTTTTTTAAGGTAAATACAGGTATGAAAAACAATTACACACTAAAAATACCAAAAATCATTAAAAATATAATTAACAGAGTAATAAATACATTATACAACTTCATTGGCATATTATCTGGCTATGTATTACCATATATATATATATATATATATATATATATATATATATATATATATATATATATATATATATATATATATATATATATATATATATATATAGCCAAGGTTTACAAAGTTAGACCTATTTATTGATTGTTAGGTATACATTTACCCTTCAAGTTAAGGTTAGGTTAAGACAAACTAGTTTGTTAGATAAACACTAAAAGAGCCAGCATTCATCAGCTTAGACCTATTTACTGGTCATAGGCATACATTTATCATTTAAGTAGAGGTTAGGTTATGTCAAACTTTGTTGGATCTAGCAAACTAGTTTGACTTAACCTCAACTTAAAGTGTAAATATACTCCAACGGCCAGCAAATAGGCCTAAACTGGCAAACACTGGTTCTTCTGTATTGATCTAACAATTAATCTAACCAACCTTACGGGGAAATGTGCACAAAACACTGAATGCTGGCTCTATTAAATCAATTTAATATGAAGTCATAAGATGTGGTTAAATGATTATTATTTTAATCTTACTTTGATGAATAAACTGGTAACTAGGGATAAAATAGACCTAGTCTTTGTTGCATGTATTAATTATTTACTTTGACTGGGGTAGTCTCGATAGACATGTGTAGCTTCTGTCTCTATTTTTCTAATGTACTAATGTTTTTTTTATAGCAAAAATAGTGCCTGTCTGAAATCACAACCATTGCTCCGTAGCCCTGAGCTATTGATATCAGTGCCTGATAACACTGACCGCACCTATAATAGACGAAATCGTCATAACAAGAACCACCACGTTGAGATGTGGAATGAGTTTCGATATGTATCGATATCGATATTTTTTTGCAATAGTATCTAAAAATTTCGATGATATTTTTAAAGCCAATATATCGATAAATCGATATTTTACACTCAGTATCGAATCAACGATAATTTTTTTTTTTTTTACTTTGGAAATTTTAAGTATTTTTGGTTCCTTTATTCCTTTATAAAATTTTTTTTTTTTTAAGCAAAATTTGTTATTTTTATGTGCGTGGAAGATGGTGACATTTTGTTTGACTCAGGAGAGGACGGGAGGTCAGGTCATATCATGTAAGAGAAGTGGAGGCTTATATATATATATATATATATATATATATATATATATATATATATATATATATATATATATATATATATATATATATATATATATATATATATATATATATATATATATATATATATATATATATATATATATATATATATATGCGGCTCCGTAGCTCAGTCGATCGAGCACTCGCGATAGCAAGCGAGAGGTCCAGGGTTCTATGATACCATTTTTAGAACCTGTATTAATCTGTATCCCATCACAACCAAAAGTTGCAACTTAGAAAGATCAACATTTTTCTCTAAAAAAGTTAATATGCTTGTTTTAATATTATGAGAACTGCCAGATTTAGGAGTGACATGACCAAAATATATAGATCATAGTTCTGAAAGTAGAACAACATACTTTTCTGTTATGGTCTTTCTAGCTACCCTTTCTCCTTCTTTAACTCGATTTAAAGTCTTGTCTTTTCGGCCTTCAAAGTATATCCCGAATTCCGATGAAGAATGTTTTGCCTCATTTTTCCTTTTCAAGTTACTGCGGGTTTTTATTCTTCCTCTTCAGATGTTGATACGATCGACTTCTTTAGAAGAATCGTCTTTGGTAATTGCTCCCATATCTTTTAAAGCTGCATTTATAAGAATTGCTGCTGCTCTATCAGAAACATCAGTTCTGTGGCAAAATTATGCTACATTTGGAAGCTCAAATCTCATTTGCGTAATTGAAGGAAGATCTTGACTTATTGTTTTTCGTTTCATATGGTTTATATTCATTATCTTCATTTTCATCTGAAGAACTAGAATTCAAAATTTGTCTCATAATAGAAGGAGAAAGTGTATTAGCTGTTTTTTCTTCACTGTCTTGCAATTGAACATAATAACTTCTTTCTGCTGCCTTTTCTTTGCGTTGCAATCTTTTTTTCAAGCGTTGCGCTTGCTTTAATGTCAATATTTCCAATTACTATTCTTCAAAATGTTCTTTGATCCCTTAAAAAACTCTTTCAGCTACGGGTACATTAATTTTACAAATACATATTAAAAAATCTTTGCATTTATATAATGAAATATAGAACAGATTTTTCTCTATTGATTCTCTAAATGATAAAACTTTATCGACAGAATTTAGTTTACCTTTTATTTTCAAAGTCTTCTTAATGTTACATTTTTTTAATGTATTTTCTTATCTTATGTAATATTTGATGGTTCGTTACAATAGGAATTGAACTTTTCTCCCATTAGCATTTGAGATCTTTTATTAATGGCGAACACACATCAGCCGAACCAGGTTTCTGTTTTTTTCTCTTAAAAGTTCTTGTTGTATATATAAATAATATCTTATAACATTTGCATATGTTGGTAGCATATTATCTTTAAAGGTTTCAGGAGGCCAAACACTAAGAATAAGTCCTGATCGCGTCCGGGGCATTTATGCATGCCCTATACGTAACACGAAATGATAACTAATTGAAACATACTGAACAAAAATAACACAAAAAATACATGAATTACATAACGCAAACTAAATGAAAAACAATTTAGACGCAAAATACAACGTAGTCGTACTGACGTCAGCAAAAGATGAGCATGAGCCAGCGTCATACATTGCGCAATATATATATATATATATATATATATATATATATATATATATATATATATATATATATATATATTATATATATATATATATAT
>SEYY01001419.1:32500-36797 GCA_009176605.1 Armadillidium nasatum | reverse complement strand
CCTACAATTATGAACAGCATTAATTATATGGAAAACAAAAAAAAATGATTTAAAAACAAGAACAATGGCGTATCCCTACGGGATACCTTATGTCTTGTATGAAGATCTAAAATAATGAAGATCGAAAATTGATTAAGATCGAAAATCAAATGAAGATTGAAAATTCGATGAACATCGAAAATTTGATGAAAATCGAAAATTGGATGAATATCTAAAATCGGATGAAAATCGAAAATTTGATGAAGATCTAAAATGATGAAAATCAAATGAAGATCGAAAAAAATGAAGATGAATTTGATGAAGATCGATGAAGATCAAATGAAGAATATATATATATATAATATATAATATATATATATAATATAATAGATATATATATATATAATATATATATATAATATATATATATATAATATTATATATATATATATATATATATATATATATATATATATATATATATATATATATATATAATATATATATATATATATATATATATATATATATATATAATATATATATATATATATATATATATATATATATATATATATATATTATATATAATTAATTTTTTTTTATTATTATTATTAATTATTAAATTAGTATACATATATATACATTAAAAATATACGCATTTTTTTTTGTTAAGCAACTTAATATTGGCTTTGCCAAATGGCATAATCCCATGTTATAATGAACGGACTAAAAAAAATGGAAAGAATAATATTAATTATATATGGATAATGCATATTGGAATACCAAAAAAAATTAAATAAAACATTCAGTATAAATGAATCTGATAAGACTTAATATAATCCTACGATAATAAATGAAAATAATAATTAAGTAACAGTAGCAACACAAAATGAAATCATTTAAATGCTTACATGCAATAATAAAAGAAATCGATAATGCTTCTAAATGACCCAACAAATGTCACATATTCATACATATATACATAATATGAATTCTAATATACAAATATATAAACATATAATTATTCTTTTTCAAAGACTCGTTTGATACTCAGTAGCAAATGGCAAATCAATTATGATAGGACTAAAAATAATCTATCACCAAAAAAATAAAGAAAAATATATCGATCAAAATTATTTATTAAAATGATCTTCCCAAAAATTAAAATGATTATTATTATTTTTCCAAGTTTCCTCTTGAAAGTTTGATAACCAAAAAAAAAAAAATAATAAATAAATCAATAAATGAATGTGATAGGGTTAAAGCCAATCTAGTACCAAAAATGAAAATAATGACAATAAAGCAATAAAATTTTAAAATCCTAATATTTGATAAAAGTCAGAGAGAGAGAGAGAGTACCAAAATTGGCAAACGATAGGTTTATGTTAATAATAAGCGTCCTAACTGTAATAATATGAATCCTAATAATAATAATAATAATAATAATAATAATAATAATAATAATAATAATAATAATAATAATAATAATAATAATAATAATAATAATAATAATAATAATAATAATAATAATAATAATAATAATAATGATGACAATAAAACAATAACAATAAAAATAAAAAAAATCAGAGAAATATTTACCCCTCCAGGACGTCCTATGCTCCTTGAACAACTGGAGTTTTATCTAATATTTGTAAAATCAAAAATTCTTGTCCCTATTTCAGGAAATAATCAGTTTTTAAGTAAGATGGATTGTACTTAAAACAAACAGGAGAATTAACTTTGGAAAATTCCGACACAAAAGGAGATTTTATGAAACGGAATTTTCTTGAATCTTGTGTTTGGAGATAAATAAAATATAATCATTTTATTTTATGTAACTTAAAATTAGGATTTAAGATAAGATATAATATTAATAATATATATATATATATATATATATATATATATATATATATATATATATATATATATATATATATATATATATATATAGATATATATATATATATATATATATATATATATATATATATATATATATATATATATATATATATATATATATATATATATATATATATATATATATATATATATATATATATATATATAAAGTTGAGATAGCTTCGTTCCTTGTGAACTTCAATCTAATTAGAAAGGTTAAAGCCAACACCAAGGGTCTCCACATATTTTTTTATTACAGTGTGAACGTTTCAAACCTTAACTCGGTCCGTCCTCAGCACAATCTAAGTTCTAAAAATTTTCTAATTTAAAATATAAACCAAATAAATTCATTAACTATATATATAAAAAAAATACTAAAATAATAATAATAACAATTACAATAAAATAATAAAAATATAAGAATAATATTGATATTAAAATAACATAAACAAAAACCAAGACTAAAGTCGAAATTTTGCAACACCAAGAAATATTAAAAAGGCTGGACTATTTTAGGAAAAAGGACTTCATCACTGTGTGAAAAGAACAGTAGAAGAAGCTTGATCATTTAAGGATGGGGAATGAGTTTTTATATATAAAGACTCCAATATCCTACGATCAAGAAGAGAAGACGAATGTCGGAGTATAGAGAAATCGGAAGAAGAAAAAGGATGGGTATCTCCATGGTCTCTTATGGCAGAGTGTTCCGGAGAAGAAAGAGGAAGGTCAGTTCTGAAGGAAACTCCTCTATGTTTATCAATCCTCACTTTTAATTGAGACCAGTTTGGCCTACATAAGACGAATTACAGCTGGCACACTCAAATAAGTAAATTAATGAGGATCTGAGAAACATTGGGATAGATTCCTTATGTCTGAAGAAAGTGTGAATTGAGAGAGAGTTATAATTTATAAGAATAAACTGTACTTGAGGCTACATTCCCCCAGTGCCAGTTTATTCTTATAAATTATAAAGTTATAGGAGTTAAAAAGATTTTGTAAAAAGGAAAACCCCTATGTAAATAAATTAGTATAGTGTCAATTCTTTGCCAATTTTTTTGGTGCTTTTCTAATTTTCCTTTTTCCTCTTATTTTCCTATCCCTCTTCGGTTATATAGTATGTATATGTTTGGTATATATGGTTGTATATGTCTATGTAGTGTATAGGTTTTTGCATATGTGTATGTTTGTATGTATGTATACATGTATGTATGTATGTATGTATGGTTTGTGTTTGTATGTGTATATGTATATGTATGTGTATGATATATGTATATATATATATATATATATATATATATATATATATATATATATATATATATATATATATATATATATATATATATATATATATATATATATATATATATATATATATATATATATATATATATATATATATATATATATATATATATATATATATATATATATATATATATATATATATATATAATATATATATATATATATATATATATATATATATATATATATATATATATATATATATATATATATATATATATATATATATATATATATATATTTATATTATATATATATATATATATATATATATATATATATATATATATTATATATATATATATATATATTTATATATATATATATATATATTATATATATATATATATAGTATGTATATATGTATTTAATGTGTTTTATATGTATGTATGTATATGAATGTGAATGCCAATTTTCATTTTTAACTCTAAACAAACCAAAAAAAATTTTTTTTTTTTCTTCCTTCCATTCTAGTTATCAGTCAGTCACTCTCATATTTTAGAAATAGTTTACGTTTTCATTCTGATTCTTATATACATGTTCCCTAAGTTTGGTGTAACGAATATCATTTCATAATTTATAGAAATAATTTTATTTTTATTTTTTATTTTTATTTTTGTTTTTATTTTTATTTTTATTTTTACTTGTGATCTGTTTGTTAGTGTTGTCTTAATGAAAATTACTTATGTTTAATTGTTTATTCCAGTTCTTGAAAATGATTTCAGCAAAAATCGAAACGTTGAATCGAATAATACTTAATAACTTGATATTAATCTTTAACTTAAACTTAAATGTTGCATCTTTGTTTTGCTCTACTATTTTTACTATATATATATATATATATATATATATATATATATATATATATATATATATATATATATATATATATATATATATATATATATATATATATACTATATATATATATATATATATATATATATATATATATATATATATATATATATAGTGATCGAATGTCATATTTTCTCATTTGCAGATGCGGTAAGGGATATTGAATTTTTTGAAAGTGCGGATGCGGATGCGGATGCCATCACTAATATATATGATATATATATATATATATATATATATATAT
>SEYY01001419.1:0-30000 GCA_009176605.1 Armadillidium nasatum | reverse complement strand
TTATTTTCCAACATCTAGATGGAATCAGAGAGAGAGATTATGAAAGGTGTAACTGCAGTCAGAATGGCTCCTTAATTCCTTAGTACAAACTTCAACTTATCTGCATGCAATACAAGACAACTGAAGGTAACTGAACCAAAAGATTTAATAAACACTGATCGTTTACTTCTTCAAAATGGTAAATATTTAAAAGTTATACTGAAGACCAGTTAGAACTATTTGCTATATATATATATATATATATATATATATATATATATATATATATATATATATATATATATATATATATATATATATATATATATATATATATATATATATATATATATATATATATATAGAAAAATTATCGCACCACAGAGAAAAAGGTACATAAAGGTATGAAAAAATATATGTTTAATAGGGTTCATACACTTCGAAAGAGACAATATACTCACATGTGGATACAAAAAGGATATAAGAGCGTCCCTATGAAAATATACATGAGAACATAGGTGTATGGCGTCAAATGGGCATGAACCTATAGGTACATGGGTTGTCAATGTTTGTGTTGACGGTGTCCACCTTCTCGACATAATGATGGCCTGGCACCATCGTTCTATGCTGGATATGAGGTTCCATATATGAGAGATCGCGTCCCATAGGTCGACCAGAGCCTGCCGAAAAGCATTCATCATTCAGGGTCATTGGGGTGGGCTGTGCTGTCGAAGTGATCGTTCGAACAAGCTCGATGGGATTCAGGTCTCGAGTGTTCGCGGGCCACCAAAATATGTCGAGTTGAACCTCCAGTTGGTATTGGTGTAGAGCAACTGACAGAGTGAGGTCGAACATTATCATGCATAAGGATGAACCCCGGACCGATGTAGGGAGAAAAAGGTATGACATATGATTCAAGGATGTTTGTAATATATCAAGCGGCGGTCAGGGCCTCTCACGAAGGATGTGGAGGTCTGTACGGGGAGTAAGCGAAATACTTCCATAGACCATATCTGACTCACCACCGTATTGCGCCTCACCTTGGATGTTGCACACTGCATATCATCCGTTGAACAGCCGTTACAATCTTGGACATCGATGGGAACTATAGAGGTCTAATCTGGACTCGTCCATAAATAGAACACGTCCCCGGCGACTGAGTGCGTGACCAATAGACATGTAAACGTTCGTATAAGACCCTCGCCGTACGATGACCTCTCGTGAGAGGTGACTCTCTTGCAGGCCTTTCGTGGCCAATGCTAGTGTTCGCGAAGCCGTCTGCGAGCCGTATCAGTATTTGCACGTGTTAAATGTACCTGCGCAAGCCATCTCTGGAGACCTTTTGCTCTTGTGAAGTGCTCACGCACTAAGCGTGGCGTATAAATCTTTCTTCACGACGTGCTGTCGAGCCTGGTCTGCCTTTCCCAGGTCGTCTACGGTATTCGTTTGTTTCCTCGTACCAGTGTATGACTCTTCCTATGTTTGTGTCTAAACCAATGTCCGAAGTAAAGATGACTGTGGCCCTCTGCTACAAATGTTACTATCTGCACACATTAATCACTCGAAAACTACTGTAGCCTTTTCCATTGTCTCCACTTCCGTATACGATGCAATTGCAGCTTCACAACAGTAGAGCATTAATATTAACTACTACAACCAATCACAATTGGAGTTCGTTGGTTTCTCAATTCACATCTTTCTACGAATATCATCATCTTGCTGTTACAGCGTCTTCTTATCGCGGCAATTTAGGACCTAAACGTAGGCACGGAATATCTGTGCACATGCACGTAACGTGAAATATTGTTTCAAGACCATCTGCTCCTATATTTAGAACCTTCTCAAAGGATTATAGCATTGGTTAAACAATTTTTTAACATATATATATATATATATATATATATATATATATATATATATATATATATATATATATATATATATATATATATATATAATATATATCCTTATTAAAATAGTGTGAAATAGTGTATGTTATCTTACGGCAAACTACAAACTGTACGTACTTCTTTATTTATTATTTCATAACAAAATATTCTTTAATTAATAAAAATATTGATGTGAATGACTAAGTTATTTCAAGTTGATAAAGTTTCTCTAATGACTTTTAACTATCTTCTTTTTATTATCACCGCTACTTTTATTTTGTTGGTATCACGTGAACAATGAAACTTTTTCACAAACTAAAATGTTTTCTTCAATAAACATTTATAACTTATCACTCAGCACCAATATAAATATATATATATATATATATATATATATATATATATATATATATATATATATATATATATATATATATATATATATATATATATATATATATATATATATATATATATATATATATATATATATATATATCACGGGATATTTGCGTGGTAAAGAGAAGAGATAAGTTTAGAAATGCAAGGATAAGATATTAATTTGAGTTGCTAGAAGAGATATCTAGTGGAGAGCAAATGAAAGGGAACTAAGAAGTATAGACACCTACTATGAATAAATAATAGTAATATATATTATTTAACGTAATATATATTAACAGATTTAACGTTTTCATATCTGAAGTGATTGGCAATAGGAAAGGTGCAAACTCAAAAGGAGATGGCTTGATGGTGCAAAGGACTTATTCATAAGAAAACGTATTAGTACGAATGAGGGGAATAGATTGACGAAAGACAGGGTTACCTGGAAAAAGGTCGTACGTTGGTTGTTCCCTTAAAGGTTGCAACCAATTTAAGAACATGGAATATTGTGATTACATGGTTAGCCAGGAGCTTTACAATTACTTGTATCTTTAGGAACTGCAACTGACACCACCTCGCAGTTGTACGGAAGAGGGTTATGAGCAAAACAATAATAATAATAATAATAATAATAATAATAATAATAATAATAATAATAATAATATTTTAACTATAATTCAAATAAAAACTATATTTTTTTGAGATATAAATTCCCAAAATGCGTTCAGGAAAAAAAACTTAAATTTTGACATTTTTTATGAGCTTTTATAGCAAAATAAAATATAATTCATTTTATGGAACAAATTAATGTAAACGATAACTTTTGTTACATTTTTAGCGAAGTAACTGATTAATGGTTATCGAAGGGTAAGTATTGGTTAAAGATTAATTAATAATTTAGTTAATGAAGGTAATTTTTGATTAAGTGACCTATTTTTGCAATTATTTCACATTCAACCTTTAAAAAGATATATTTAAATATATGTAATGGTTTGAATATTCTCATGTTTTTTTCAAATACTATGTTATTTTTATTAAAGATGTTTGAGACTCCATTTTTATGGAACACAGATAATAATGAGTTTTTCTTTAATACTCATTAATTAACATTAAATGTACCATATTATTAATAATATTATATCATTTACTTTAATTTTAGCACTATTTTAATTTTTATTATCTTCCTGCACTCACTATAATTTTTCTGCTGATTAAATCTCTGCCTTGACTTCCTTTAACACTGGTTATAGAGTATTAAAAAATAAATTAATTAATTAAATAAATGGATAAATATGAAAACAAAATGAATGTTTTACCTTATTGGATGTTGGTAATTGTGGTTGGAAAATGTAATTTGCGTTGTATTTTATTTTAACTTAAGCTGCATTCAAGTTATGATTCGGAATGGTACAGATTTGAAATATCCTTTCCGCCTCTTATAATATGCGATATTTTTATTTTCTTATGAATTCAGGGAATTATAATAACTTGCAGCTGGATTTTGCTTGGAATCTTGGAAATGAATTAAGGGTGGGAGCGGACATTTTTTGGCCCATTTTTGTCAATTCTCCAAGTTTTTTTTTTTTTTTTTTTAATTAATTTTCACAACAGAAAAATCAAACTTGGTATATAAGTGTAATTGGGAACCATACAGATTTTTGCATTCATGTAAATTTTCTTAAGGGGATATGGTTTGGGAGATAATCCACAGAAACTTCAAATGGCCCTAGCAAAAAATTTGCTCAATAACTTTTTTTTAATTTTTTTCAGGAAAGGGAGTTTAATGATATAGAAACATATTCCTCTAAGAGTTGTTTTTGACCCATTCACTCCTTCATGGTTTTTTCATGTTTTGAAAATTTTTGAAAAATTTCTATACCCAACTTCAAATGAAAAAAATCAAAATTTGCTCAACAATTTTTTCTCATTTTTTCAGAAAACTTATTAGAATGATATAGATACATTTTCATCTAAGGGTTGTTTTTGATTGAATTAACCCTTCATAGTATTATCATGGTTTGTAGGGATTTTTTTTTCAAAATATTTGGGAAAAAAACTACAAATCCTGATAATACCATGAAGGATTAATGCAATTGAAAACAACCCTTAGATAAAAATGTTACTTTATGATCCTCCTTTCTTGTCTGAAAATTTGTTTTAAAAATTATTGAGCAAATTTTGAACTTTGGTTATTTGAAGGGAGGTTTTCTTCAAGAAGAATTTCTGACCCCAAACTTCAAATGACACCAGTTCAAAATTTGCTCAATAACTTTTTTAATATTTTTAGAAAAGAAAGGAGTATCATATAGAAACATTTTCATCTAAGGGTTGTTTTCGATTGCATCAATCCTTCATGGTATTATCATGGTTTGTAGGGATTTTTTTCCAAAGATTTTGAAAAAAAAATCCCTACAAACCATGATAATACTATGAAGGGTTTTTCTCATTTGGAGTTGGGTATAGAAATTTTTCAAAAATTTTCAAAACATGAAAAAAACATGCAGGAGTGAATGGGTCAAAAACAACCCTTAGAGGAATATGTTTCTACATCATTCAACTACCTTTTCTGAAAAAAATTAAAAAAAGTTATTGAGCAAATTTTTTGCTGGGGCCATTTGAGGTTTTTGTGGATTATCTCCCAAACTATACCCCTACAGAAATTTTGCAAAAACCTATATCGTCCCCAATTATACTTACACCAAATTTGATTTTTCTGTTGTGAAAATTAAATTTTTTAAAAAAAGATTGAAGAATAGACAAAATGTCACATCGAAAATGTTCGCTCCCCTTAAATTTTTATTAAATATATAAAAGTATATACAGTAGACTAATATATAAAATAATGAAGGTATATAAAAGTTTTTTAAATCCTCCCACAGGAGAGTTACAACGCAGTATTATCTCAAGAACTAAAAGTGACAATAAATACTTGAATTGACATACATTCCTACGAAGGAACTCTTGACACTTGAGAGTGATCTTTCTTTGATTGACTTAATTTGAGAAGGTTGGATCTTCTAACTATTGAGTTGACGAGGTAAGTTTATATATAAAGTTGAAGGTTAAGCATCCGAAATAGCACTATTACCATTATCCTGAATTGAATTTGAAAGTGAGAGATTAATTTGATAAGAAGTCTCATCTTCTTGACTCTCTTCATTGGATAAGTCACTGCTGCTTCGAACATCACTTCACCACTAGTTAAAGAATGAGTGATGGACAGATCTTAAGGGTAGAGATGGCAAACTGAATGATAACAAGTTGTCAATCTCTCCTTTTAACTAAAGCACTTCTAATCTTACTGATGCGATGTGTATATGTGCGAATGATGTCCTGAGCTTAACTAATTTGAAGGCTTGGTTAAATACACATCAACAATCAAATTTTATTATGTCAAAGGACTGCAGTAAGTATAGTCTACAGGAAGTAAGAACAGTAACAGAAACAAAGACACAGAGACCCAGCTGTGGTTATTTGCAGATGGGGTCTGTGACCAGCTTGACTGCTACTGTTGTTGGCAGTTGTCATACAGTGTGTGCCAGATGAATGTGAAATAGATCTTCTGGTTATGAAGTATAATAGTTGCTGAACACTGTATCTGCAAGAAAAGCTGATTAGCTTAAGTTCAATTAATGACAAGTTAAAAGCAAAATATATCAGAGCAGACACTACTAGCGCAGGCATAAGATATCACAAAGTTGTTTGTAAACAGTTTCGAGTTAAGTTTCCACCGCGTAGAACTCCGTGGAACTTGCAATTGAACTCCACGGAACTTGTATTAGAACTCTGTGCAATTTACGTTAAAAACATTTGGACAGGACGGCTAGAGGATTCCCCTCCGAGATCTTGCAGAAGAGCTTGCCAGTGAAACCGGACAGGAAGACGCACTGTTCTGCCAGATCGTGTCCGTCTAACACTGGAAGGACATCGGAGAATGCCACCAGGAGGAGAAGCAACTGGAGTTGGAGTCGGACAAAGTGGTGGTTGTGGAATCTGCAATTGAATAGGAATAGGAGTTGGCGGGGGGAGATGAAGTAGAAGGACAAGAATTAGGAGGAGATGGAGGAGTATGAAAAGCTGGCACATGTTTTGTAGGTAATGGAGAGTCTGTGAAGTAGATTGAATGGTCCAGATTAATCTTTGAAAATGCAGGTTTAAATCTGTCGATGGAGACGACTTCAGTTTGCCTAACCCATTAATGCCCACTGTGTCATTAAAACATGACCCCATAAAATATTTAAAAAATAATATATTTTAAATTTTTTTTTTGTTTTGGTACGAATGGTTATTCTCTGGAATGAATCTTCTAGCTATTTATTTCAATGTTTCCCTCAAAAAAAATTTTTTTTCGTTTCTACACGCAAAAATTTCAGTAGTAAAATTTTTGATGATCGTTAGTGCTGACATGCATTGACTTATAAGTGTTTTTTGGGGTACTTATATGTTTGGATAAGTTATTTTTTATTTATTTTTTACTTATTAGTAATTGTACTGTACGCTGAAAATGCGAAAACGAATATTTTATTAGTGAAATAAATTTTATAGGGTGTTATTTTTCCGCGTGTCTTTTTAGACACAGTGGGAAGTAACGTTAACAAATTTTTTGAATTATTTTTGATTCAGAAACTTTCGATTTCATCTTTACTTGCTATTGTAGCCGAATATATATATATATATATATATATATATATATATATATATATATATATATATATATATATATATATATATATATATATATATATATAATATATATATATATATATATATATATATATATATATATATATATATATATATATATATATATATATATATATATATATATATATATATATATATATATATATATATATATATATATATATATATATATATATATATATATATATATATTCTCATTTGCGGATACGGATATAGAGTTTTCGAAAGTGCGCATGCGGATGTTGAATTTTCGCAATTGCGGATACGAATGTTAATTTTGATGAAGATGCTCTGCGGATGCGGATGCCATCACTATATATATATATATATATATATATATATATATATATATATATATATATATATATATATATATATATATATATATATATATATATATATATATATATATATAATTTTCAGCAAAATATGGTTTCTAAAAAACTTGATATTATTAGAGGTACAGAGAAAATCTTTAATATACTAGAAAATGATGAGCAAGCTAAATTTGTAAGTACTGAGATTGATGCGGCAGATCTTGATATTGTTCTCAATCCACCTCCGGATGGTGGGGAGTCTGATAGAGACGACGCCAACAGTGATGCAGAGGAATTCCTCACAATGTTAGAGACCTTGGGAAGGGAGTTTCATCTCAAATCAGCAGAGCTAAGAGCAATAAGAAAAAGACTTACAATAGAATTTATGGATCATACATGCAGAGAATCTGTAAAATATGCTTCTCAAAAAACGAGACCAACAATTTACACTTTCAGTCGATGAATTGTACATTTATTTCGGAATTCTTTTGCTGTCCGGTTACAACAAACTTCCATTTAGAAGAATGTACTGGGAAAGACGTCCCGATTCAAACAACAATTTGGTTAATAATTCTATAAGGAGAAATAAGTTTGAAATAATTCACCAATTTCTACATTTCAATGATAATTTGACCATTGATCCAAACGACAAAGTGTACAAAATTTGACCCCTCATAGAACCACAAATTTTTTAATTTCATCGACCCTCTTGGCAGTAAATTTTCTTTAGATGAAGCTATGGAGCCATATTATGGACATCATTCCATGAAGCAATTTATTAGAGGAAAACCATATTAGATTTGGGTTCAAATTCTGATGCCTAACTACCCCAGAAGGATACATAATCAAGTTTCATCCATATACAGGAGGAGGGGACAAGATACCTGGAAAGACAGAAGGGTCTTCTGTGACAGAGAAGCTGTGCTTAGGATGCGTTCCTGAATTGTCGTTCAAATATATATGGACAATTATTTTACATCACTTTCATTGATGGACACCCTTGCAACTAACATTGTTTTGCATTGGATCAATCCGAAGTTACAAAATTGAGAATTCTCCTTTGAAAGACTTGAAAAAGACATGTCGGAGCCCTGGTATTATTCTTGTTCGATGAAATGACAACAGTCAAGTAACTATGTTTACACACTCAATAAAAGAAACATCTTTGAAATTGGTAGTTGCAAACGTTGGAGCAAAGGAGAGAAAAAACAAGCAGTCATGCCTCAACCAAATATCGTAAAACTGTATAATAAAAATATGGGAGGGGTGGATCTGTTCGAAAAAATGCGAGCATTGTACCGAATTAGAATATGATAAAAAATGGTTTTGGTATTGCCTAAATGGTAGTGTTGTCCATTTGTGGATGCTATACCGTAATATTGAAAGCATTCCTCTTCTTGAATTTACTAGACAGAATAGAGAAGCGTAGGAGATGTGCAATCTATAGAATATCCCTACAATATCGTTGCACAAAATGCAATGTAGGTCTTCATGCATATGAATGCTTTTTAAATATCATATATATATATATATATATATATATATATATATATATATATATATATATATATATATATATATATATATATATATATATATACACATCTTAATAATAATAAAATTAATATAACTTTAGCATAAACTATCATTATCTAATTTTCGAGTTCTTGTTAACGCTAATGCCCACTGTGTCTAAAAAGACACGGCCTAAAAATCTGTGAAAGAGACGGAATTTTTAAAAAATTCTTGGAAATTGACATTTCTAGGACTAAAATAGAATATATATCCAAATTTTAAAAAAAAATTCAAACTTTTTTAATTTCGGGCATTAATGGGCTAAGATGACAAAAATCTTCTTACCCAGACTTAAAACCTTGAAAGGAACTTCGTATCGAGCTTGCAACGGTGTTCGATATGAGTCGATACAAACGAAAACATGAGTGCAAGTAGCAAACACTTTCGGAATAAAAGAGTGTATGTTTTATGTTCTAGTTGGTGAAGATTTCCAAGAGCTGGAACACTGGCGAAGACGAGAAAGATATGATATGGGATCAGTAGGAGAAGTCCGAGAAGAATCGAAAAATTCACTTGGGAGCCGAATAGAAGGACCATAGACGAGTTCACATTTGTGCACTGTAAGTCTTCCTTCAAAGCAGAAAGAATGCCAAGTAGGACAAAAAGAAGAGCTCCCGTCCACTGATCATCAGTCGGGGGTGCAGCGAGAGAAGCTTTCAACTGACGACGAAAGCGCTCCACCATGCCGTTATCTGATGGGTGGTAAACAGTGGTTCGAATGCATGAGGTGTCAAAAAAAACATAAAATTACGCCACAAAAAGGATTTAAAATGACGTCCTTGGTCAATATTGATCGTCTCAGGCACATCCAAGCGAGACACCCAAGAAGGCCAAGAAAGTTTTGGCAACAGTATCAGCCTTGATGTCTGGAAGAGGGAGGTCTCAGGCAAACGTGTAAAGCAGTCGATACAGGTGGGAAGGTAAAAAAAATCCATCGGAAAGGGGTAAAAGGACCGACAAGGTCAATGTGTATGTGTTGAAACGTCCCACCTGGAGGAAGAAAGTCACCAAGAGGTGCCTTGGTGTGTCTATGGACCTTGTTCCTTTGACTGCAGAGACAAGTGCGTGCCCAAGTCTTGATGTCTCTATGCATGTGCGACCACATAAACCTGGAAGTTGAGTTACTGCGGCACCGTTACTCCTGGATGTGACAGGTCATGAAGAGAGTGGCAGACTTGTTTCTTGAAATATGAAGGTACAAGAAGACGAGAAGAACCAGTAGATTTATCACAAATAAGCTGTCGAATTGTACCTGGCTGTTGAAGTTCCTGCAGTTGCAGAGAAGTGCGATAAGGAATGAGGAGCATCCTTAGTCTCCTGAGCTGCCACTATGTCCTCAAAATAACCTGGGAGAAAGAAGAATGGGCATTAATCTTTATCCTAGAGAGAGCATGGCGGTGTGATTGTCAAGGCCATTTTTATGTCTGATGTCAGTACTTAACTGCGAAACATTTTCTAGATAATGTGCTTCGCGAGGTGAATAACGTTCGTTGCGAGATTACATCATGGAAAGGAGAGGTTTATGGTCTGTAAAAATATGAAAGGAACGTCCCTCAAGAAAGAATCGAAAGTAACGAAAAGCACGATAAATCGTATGAAGTTCACGACTGGAGGCACTGTACCGTGTTTCAGCCGGTCAGAGCTTCTTAGAGAAGAAAGCAAGAGGCACAAAAGTTCCCTTCTGTTACTGCTACAGGACACCTCCAACAGAAAAATTAGAGGCATCTACCTGAAGGCGAGTGGGGGCATGCTCCTGCTGATATACGAAAAGAATTGCATCAACTAGAGCAGACTTTGCATCCTGAAAGGCCTGACGAGCGGTGTCAGTCCAAGGGATCATGATTGATTAGCCTCTTTTCTTACTCTTAAGAAGAGAAGCAAGATGTGCAAGAAGAGCTGCTTCCGAAAGAATGAAGCAATGATAAAAGGTTATCATGCCGAGAAATTGCCGAAAATGATGATGATTTTCTGGTAGTGGGAAACCATGAGATCTGATGAAGATGATGGTGACTTAATCACCGAAATACTGACACTAGAAGGAAAATCTCTTATTAATAGTTTTGTGCTGTGATGGTCCTTTCCAAGAAGAACTGGATTTATCACATCATAGTTGTACAGCAGAGTATTAGCTATTTTCCCCTAGACCTGAGAATACCATTATCATCAGTAAATAAGATGAGTTTGTTAACTAAGTAATTTCATCTTTCATGCAATTCTTTAGGAATGAGATTTTCTTTGAAAAACATTGCTGTTGCATTTGCTTCAACCAATAGAGTTGGGCTCTTCTCATCACAATTTTCATCAAGCCCTTTACTCCTACTTATGAACTTGAAGATATTAGAAGTTACCCTATAAAGTTTATGTATACTGGAATAATCCTCTAAGGGTAACAATGATTGTGTAACATCCACAGATGTGTGACATTGTAAAGTCTTTTCCTTATTGGCCTCCGACAAACATTTAAGTTTACTAACAGGCCACTGCGACTGATTCTTGAAGTATCCAAGAAGGACCCTTTAAGCCATAATGGCCAACTTAGAAAGAAAAGTAGAGGTTGAAACACCTCTGGTAATTAAAAATCTGATGGATTTTCAGCAGTATTGATACAAGCATAGGAAATAGATACCTTGAATTCTTGTTCAACTTGTTTTTATATCAAAGAAATTTCCTTGAGTCCGTTGTTTACAAAAACATTTTTAATTATGGCTCTTCCAGATAATAACCATGAAAGAACAATTTGAGCGTCTACAAAAACTTTTATGTTTTTGAACTGAACATCAGAAAATTCTGATAATATTGACTTAATACATTTAAAAAATAAAAACACAGACAATAATTCTAAAGAGGGCAGAGCCCTTGACTTGAGGGGAGCTACTTTGGCCTTTGAAAATATTAAATTTGAACTTTGACCTATGCTATAAACAGCAAAACCATAGCAAGACGTTGATGCATCACAAAAAAATTTTTTGAAAGCACATCTTTCATTTAAGTTCATTTAACTCTGAACAGAGAAGGGACCAAGAGGATAAAACATCTGAAGGGACCTTCTCATCCCAATCAGCTTAGACCCAATTGCCATAAATTCCTGATTAACAACCGGCCCTTTAACGTTACAGGCAAAAAAAGATTGAGGGGATCAAAAATCCTTTGAAACAGCTGATAACAATAATCTTTTAGTATCTGCTCTTTCATTCACTGAAAAACTTGCCAGTTTTAATTTATCTGAATGAGGATTATAAGAGCTAACCCAGCACCGTATCTTTTGATTCTCGATGTTGAATTATTCTGTCATCTCCTTCACATAATACTTCCTAATTGCTCATTATTCGAATCCGAACTTCTAGATGGAATCTACCTACTTCCATTCTTTTGTAGCACTCATGATGAAATTCCATTAAATGTTGTGGGTCATTGCCACTAAAGAAAAGGTTATCAACAAAAAAAATTATTTGATAAAATTTGAGTACATTCATCATTCATCATTGATGATGTAGTTGAGAATGAATGAGGATTAAGTGAAACCGAAAACAATAGTAGAATACTAATAAGATCTTCGCAATCTATTTTTTTACCAGAAGAAACAGAAGCGATTGCGATCTTCCATAGATTTTAATTTGATCTGAAGGAAGGCCTGCTTTATATTAGATATCATAGCAATCTGATTTGACCTTCACCGAAATAAATGTTCCAATAAGGTCATTAGATCCAGTTTAGTATATGCTGCTTCATTAATAGATATAAGTGAATTAACCTTTAGTTAGCAGTTGAACTACAGCTCTGATTTTTGAATAAACTTGTTCATTCGTTTTAATAACAGGTATGTGAGGAATCCAAATATAGGTCTTATATAAAGCGATAGACAACCTGAATTTCTCAATAATGTCATCAGCTAACTGCTGCTGAAACACTTTATTATAATCTTCAACTAAATATTTTCTTTTTATGTTTTCATGAACTCTGTTAAGTACTGATAGACCAATGCTTTGAAATGAAGGCAGAAATGAGAGTTTATCCATTATTCAAAGAAGATTAATATGATATTTTCCATCCTTGAATTCTATACAACTTTTGAATTTTTCAATTTGTATCAAATCAAATTCATATTTATTATTCATGTTTTCAGTACCTAAGGATTCTGTCTTAAACATATTTTCCAAACCTTGTTCTACTTCAGAATCAATTAAAATGTGAAGAACATTAAAATAAGAACAGTATTCAAGACAACATTGACAAATCTCTGATTTACTTTGATTTTCATCAATTCTATTTGATAGAAAAAGTTTGTGACCTTTCCAAATGAGATAATAAATTTAAAGGCAGATACACTCATGCATTTGACTAACTCTAACATATTAAAATACTCTATTAAATCAGTACCTAATAAGACATCTAACTCAAGAAAAAAAAGGTATTGAACTCTTTAAACACAGCGTTAGCTGTTTGTAAGATTTATTTCTCGAATCATTGAGAGCACTGACCACAAAGTTGACTTCATAGTTTGAATGAAGATCCTCATCAATTAAAAGCGGAAGTGGGAAGCAAAATTTATCAATATAAACATCAAGTAAAGTCTCCTTTAAATTGCAGGTACTGTAATGATAATTATTTATAGGTTTTAATTTCTAATCTGTTATTAATGTTATTTTTCTTTTTTTAATTTCCAGACATGTAATATAATTCTTTAGTGGAATAAAGCCATTAAATTTAAGGTTTTTCATTATTCTATATTCACTTCAATTTATTCCACTAAAATGAAAATATATAAAAAAATTCAATCAAATTGGACAAATTCCTTAAACCAGAAAGATTTGAAGTAAATCCAAATGGAAGTACCTCAGGAAGAGAAAGGAATCACTGGTACAGAACTTTTAGAAATTTTCTCTCTTCTATTGGATCATACAACCCTAACAAATTGGATACTCTTATTAACTATATTGCTCCTACTGTTTATAAATACATATCTAGCTGTGAAACTTATGAAGAAGCTATTGAGGTATTGACACAATTATATGTAAAACCCAAAAATGAAATTTTTGCTCGACATCAACTAGCCACTCGACGACAACAAAGTGGAGAGAATTTAGATGAATTTTTGCAGGTCTTAAAACAATTAAGTATTGACTGCAACTTTAAAGCTGTCAGTGCTGAGAAAAATAGAGATGATGCCATTCGTGATGCATTCATAACTGGATTAAATTCTACCTACATTCGTCAGAGGTTGTTAGAGAATAAAACATTGGAGCTACAATCCGCATTCGAACAAGCTCGTGCTTTAGACATAGCCCAGCAAAATTCAAGTTCCTATTCTACTTCATATACACCTCTCTCAGCATCAGTCTCAGCTATTGAAAATTCTCTTGCAACCGATGATATTCCAAACAGTTCTAATGAAAAAACAGAGTTTACTGCTGCGGCGGCCAGACAAAGTATTAAAATGTATAATCAGAAGTGCTATTTCTGTGGAAATAAGCGTCATCCACGGTCTTACTGTCCTGCACGAGATGTCATTTGCAGAAAATGTCAAAAGAAGGGGCATTATGCTAATGTTTGTAGAAGTGAAGCCCAATTATCTGCTGCCAAAGATTCTCTATTGAAATCTATTGTTGGTTCTTCAACCACAGCTTCAAGAGGGTTGTCTAAATCTAAAGTTGAAATTATTATTGGAAATCATAGTGTGAATGCCCTCATTGACTCAGGCAGTACTCATAGTTATATAGGTGAGGATTTAGCAAATAGTCTGTCTTTGCCCATTCTTCCAAAAAGAGGTAAAGTGACAATGGCACAGTCTTCTTTGTCTTGTGAAACTCTTGGTTACTGTTTTGTTAACTTTAAAATGCTGAACAATTATTATAAAAAAATAAAATTAAAAGTCTTGCCTAACTTGTGCAGTGAATTACTGTTGGAACATGATGTTCTGTGTCAACATGATAGTGTTAAACTTCAGTTTGGAGGACAATTGCCTCAACTTAATATATGCAGTTTAAGTTCATACTCAGTATGCTCTCATCCTCTTTTTTTAAACCTCCTACCCAACTGCAAACCGATAGCTACAAAATCAAGAGGTTACAATAGCTCAGATTCTCAATTTATTAATGCAGAAAATGAACGTCTGCTTCAAGAAGAAATTATTGAGCCAAGTTTCTCACCATGGAGAGCTCAAGTAGTAGTCGTGAACAACAACAGTAATAAAAAAAAGATTAGTAATTGACTATTCGCAGACAATTAATAGGTACACTCAACTAGACGCCTATCCTCTTCCGAGGATTGATGACCTTGTTAACACTATAGCTCATCATAAATATTTTAGTGTAATAGACTTAAAGAGTGCCTATCATCAAGTCCCTATACAAGAAAATGATAAACCATATACAGCTTTCGAGGCCTGTGGTAAACTCTATCAGTTTTGCAGAATACCCTTTGGTGTAACCAATGGAGTTGCATGTTTTCAACGTATCATTCATGATTTTATTGAAAGTAATAAATTACTTGGTGTATATTCGTATCTAGATGATTTGGTAATTTGTGGAAAAAAGGAGGAGGAACACAATTTAAACTTGAATGGATTTCTTGAGGCTGCCAAAAGAAACAATCTTACTATCAATTATGAAAAATCAAAATTTTACTTAACAGATATTAATTGGCTTGGCTATAGCATTTCTCACAATGAAATAAAACCTGATCCAGAGAGATTGAGACCACTACTGGAACTTCCTTTGCCATCTGATGCTAAAACACTAAAAAGAGTAGTTGGATTGTTTTCCTACTATTCCAATTGGATACCAAAGTTTTCTGAAAAGATACAATCACTGGTGCAAAGTAAACAGTTTCCCTTGCCAAAAATTGCTCAAGATTCATTTGATATCCTGAAACAGGATATCTGTAGGGCTGTTGTCTGCTCAATTCAATGAATCGATACCATTTGTTGTAGAAACTGATGCTTCTGATTTTGCTATAGCTGCTACACTTAATCAGGGAGGTAAGCCTGTTGCATTCTTTTCTAGGACCTTAAATAATAGTGAGCGAAAAGCATTCTTCAGTGGAAAAGGAGGCATATGCAATTGTTGAGGCCTTGCGTAAGTGGAAACATTATTTAATGGGACACCATTTTACTCTAGTTACTGATCAGAAATCCAGTTTCTTTCATGTTTGATGCCAAATTATCAGGAAAAATTAAGAATGAAAAGGTTATGAGATGGAGAATAGAATTGTCTCCGTATGATTTCGACATTATATACCGTCCCGGGAAGGATAATATACCAGCTGATACTTTGTCAAGATCTTTATGTGCCTCTGTAGATGGGACAGACTCTTTGTTGCAACTTCATAACTCTTTGTGTCATCCCGGAGTTGCTAGAATGGCTCACCTAATTCGTTGTAAAAATCTCCCATACTCTGTTGAGGATGTAAAACGCATGACAAAATTTTGTTCTATCTGTGCAGAGTGCAAACCAAGATTTTATAAGCCTCCTTCATCTGTACTTGTTAAGGCATCATCACCATTTGAAAGATTGAATATCGATTTTAAAGGACCGCTACCATCTTCATCCTGTAACAAGTATATGCTTACCATAATTGATGAATACTCAAGATTTCCTTTTGTGTACCCTTGCTCTGATATGACTACTAAAACTGTTATAAGGTGTCTTTCTCAATTGTTCTCCATATTTGGACTTCCTTCAAATGTACACTCTGATAAGGGTACTACTTTTATATCGCAAGAATTGTAACAATTTCTTCATGGATTTGGCGTAGCTACTAGTAGAACTACTCCTTACAACCCTCAAGGTAATGGGCAATGTGAGAGGTATAATGGAATTATATGGAAGACTATATCTTTAGCTTTGAAATCTAGGAATCTGCAGGTGGCACAGTGGGAGCAGGTACTTACTTCCACAAGCTCTTCATTCAATAAGATCTCTCCTTACAACATCAACTAATGAGACTCCACATGAGAGGCTTTTTAATTATCAACGAAAGTCTAGTAATGGATATACTATTCCTACATGGCTGTCCTCTCCTGGTCCAGTACTAGTAAGGAAGCAAGTAAGACAGTCTAAGTTCGATCCTCTAGTGGAAGAAGCGGAGCTCTTAGAGGTAAATCCACGATATGCTTTTGTGAGGTTTCCCAATGGTAGGGAGTCAACAGTTTCCCTCCGTGATCTAGCTCCGTGTGGTAATCAAAATACAAATGATCCCTACCCTGATCATCCTGAAAACATAAACAGTGAAGTGGGTTTTGGAAGCAATGATGACTCAGGAGCCGAGACTGACAACATTCCTTTAGAAGCTTCACCATCAGAGATTAGAATTCCTACAAAGGAAGAGATTACTCAGAACTCTCCAGAATTAAGAAGGTCTATTCGAGTTTGCAAACCAGTACAGTGTCTGAACTTCTAAGAAAATAGACCCCTAAAATTAATAGAATTAAAATTGCTAGAAGGGGTGAATGTAATGATAATTATTTATAGGTTTTAATTTCTAATATGTTATTAATGTTATTTTTCTTTTTTTAATTTCCAGACATGTAATATAATTCTTTGGTGGAATAAAGCTTTTAAATGTAAGGTTTTTCATTATTCTATATTCACTTCAGGTACTAATGCCTAAATAAGTTCTAATATTATATTTGGTACCCTGTTGATTCTGTAGGCATGTTATTTATCTGGCACTTCCTTTGAAAGGTTTGAAAGTTGAGATCCTCTGTCTAACGGGCATCCAACAAAGGTTGACTTTTCACCTCTATCCACCTTTAAAGTTATGGTGAGTAATAAATATAATTTAGTAATACTTAAAATATAACGAATGATTTTCTAAGGAATGTGTTTTCCTACTACACAGTACAGTGATATGATTCCTTCTATTGCAAATCTGACAAAAAGAAAATAAAGCTCATCATTTAATCCTGAGCACTGGTTTGCACTATGCTTAGAACTGGAACACCTGTTGTACTGTTTGATATCATTTCACGTTTTGATTCTAGAATAATAACTTTCATAAACGTTACAATTTTTCATCGCACGACCTTGAGATGAGTAAAATTTGCACGACTTTGAATAATTTTGAAATCAGAACCAGAGGAAGCAACACTACCAGCAGTATCATTTCTATTAATTAATAGAATTAACATTAGTCTTGAAGTTTTGTAAAGATTCGTAAGAATTATTATTATATGGTTTTGGGGTCTCATCAGATCTTTGAGTTTGATTCCGCTTGGATTTGAATTGACAAATATCCGAAGGACTGAACTGTTTGAAATTATATTTCACCTTTGATTGATAGTAATGTTTGGTTGGCATGCTGAAGTAATTTTATTTTGTTTTTATTGCTATTCTTGTTCTGATTATTGTCTGAAGTTTTCACAATATTTTTTTAAATCTCATTATAATTCTCAAATATCTGATTTAGATCAGGATAACTGGTATCTAATTACAAGTAATTTCTCTAAGTGCCACATTTGTAAATTTGGACAGAACTATGTGACTCAGAACCAATAGCTCTGCAGGCTCCTCAAGAAATTCAAAATTATAACCTTCCAGTTCAAACACTAAAGGGCGAATTTCATTTAAATAGATTCTAATAGCATTATACAATGGGTCAAAGATAAGCTCTAGAACAATAATTTGTTTAATAAGATCATCTACTATAAACTTTTCCTCTAGAAATTATTTATTCGGTACTTCAATTTACCTTTCATAATTTTCATCACTTATTGAGAAGTTTTGAATCAAAGAGTATACATATCCCTTTAGTTTATTATTCAGGCAATGTAACTTAACAGAGTCATTTAAATTTTTCTGTAAATTAGGAAAAAAAATTGAATTTTGTAAAGAAGGTTTTGAAGGCAAACTTATCTGTTTTAATTCCTTCAAAAAAATACAATATGAGTCCTAAGGATAGATTCTCCTAAATGAGTACAAGTAATCGAAACATTCTGAGAGGTGGTATTTGAAGTCGCCTTTGAACTATTGAATTTAATTAGTTTTACTTTGATAGTGCATTGATATTGAACTTGACAAGTTAGCTCTTCATTATAAAATTCAGGGACAACAGAATCTATATCATTATCTAGAAAGAGTTATAAAATAGTGTTGTTCTTTAGTATTATTTCCTTTAACAAGGACTCTGTTACAGCTCCTATACTCTCAAAATAGGTTGAATCCTTTTTTACTCTATTACCAGTATCATTTATCTGAGATATATATCAGTCTACTTGGGCTTTGAAAGATGCCCTGGTTTGAAAAAATGGCTTACTTTTCTTTGAAACTTTATCCATAGTGTCTGAACATCTGTATTTTGTTTATAAATATGCCCTAAGGACTAAAAAAAATATTAAATTAATAATATAAAGACTTCCCTGGCTAAAATTTATCAAATATTTGAAGTATAAAACTTGTGTTTTTCTCCACGAAAAATAAAATAAAAAAATTATAATAATAAAAAGAAAAAGAAATAAAAAAAATGAAAGTTAGAGATTTAACTATTTGGCCAGAACACAAACAAGATTTTTGAAATATAAAGCTGGCATATTTAACCAAAATTGACTTAAAATTTAGAAAAATTGAAGATGGCGTATTTGCCAAAGAAAAAAGATTGAAATTTTGAAATTTTCAATTTGACTTTTTTTTAATCGAGTTTATGTGCTACTTTATCAGATGTTCTATAATTTTCATAATGACCAGTTCTCCCACATCAGACGGATGGAATATTTCATGTCCCTAGACCCAGAATTTAAAATCCGTCCTGAGGATCAAGAGCTTATCAGTCACTTCATGTTTAGCATTCAGAATATAGAAAGCAGGGGACATATTTAACTCAGAATGATAAGTATTGTTATATATCAAAATTACTTTTGGAAGATGTTCATCCCAATCTTAAGGGTCAGTAACTGAACTTCTTAACAAATCCGAAATAGTTTTATTTGCTCTTTCGCAAGCTCCGTTTCCCCATGGGGTGTAACTACTAGTAGTCAGATGCTTTATGTTATATTCTGATAGTAGTAGTTCTTCTACTCTTCCTGTAAATTCCAAACCTCTGTCAGTTAAAATAGCATTTGGAATTTTTAAAAGTGTCGGAAGAAGTCTTTTCAAAGCAAGAGATATTGTTTCTGATTTTTTATTTCTTACAGGTATGGCATGAAGGAATTTACTATTGTGATCTATTAATGTTAACAAATATGCATTACCAGACTTTGAAAAAGGCAAGTTGGAGTAAATCAAGAAGCAACTAACTGATATGGTTGATGAAGTCTGAATCTTAATAATAGGAAGGATGCAGTGTACGACTTTTAATTTTATTTAACTGACAGATAGGACAAGTTGTACTTACTTCACTTACTACCTTCCTTAAGTCTGGATTAAAAATTTGCTGTTTACAAAGTTCAAACAATTTGTCTCGTCCAATATGCAACATGCTGTTGTGAGTATTAAGTACCAAATTCGTCATCAACTGAAAAGACACCACGGGAACTCTTAGTTCAGCCGAATCCTGAAAGTATAATATATCTTTGTCCAAAAGTAGTTTATTATAAAATCTTCTGAAACCTTTTTAATTCTAAAGGAAGTTTCAATATGCTTCCTTGTTTAAGGCATTCTTTTAACTTCTGTAGCAATACATTGTTTTGATCTTCCCTTATCGTACTGGAATCAGTCAAATGGTCAAACGAGTTCTGCAGATTTGTAATATGGCCATCTCCACAATTGCAACCTTCAAAAAATGTCTGAGGTATAAATGAAAAAACTGAGTTCCTCATTATAACAAATTTATGATCATAATCTAGTTTGGTTTCCAACTCTTTCAACGTCTGAACACCCATAATAATGCAAAAATTCGAATGTTTTCCAAAAATAAAGTCCTCAACAAGTGCAAAAGGCACATTTTCTAATTCTAAATTTTCAATTCTTATACTCACTCAATTCTTAGCATACTCACTCAATATAAATGTTCCATTGTAGCCTACCATAGTTACAGGATGACTGAGTTTCAGTTTTTCTACATTTTTCTTTTCCTGCAATTTCTCAAAGCTGGTTCTGGAAATCAAATTTACAGAGGAGCTGGTATCTAAGATGCTACAAAAACTAAAACTACTAATAGTTTTATATATTTTTGAAATGCGATTGTGAATATGATCCCAAGCATGAAGTACTACTAATGTCATCAGCATCAAAATCCTCATCTCCAAAATGATACACTAAGCCTTTCTTTTTATCAGTGAACCAGACTGAGTGTAGGAGTTTCTCTAAAAGAACTGACAAGTGGTAAAACTGAAGCTGGTTTCAATTCTAGAGTAAATTCATGATCTAATCTTTTGTTTCTATAAAGAACAAGCCTGTGTCCTAGAAAAGAAATGTATTTTTTATCTTTATTTGGTTCTATCAGCCCAATAAGTCCAACTCATAAAGAAAGTAAATAAAGGACAGGTGTATTTTTGAGTTGTTGATCAAATAGCAATGTTGACTTAACAAATACTGTTAATCAAAAACAAAATAGTTGACCAAACAAAATGCTGACCATAGATTTCTCTTCTAAATACTTACTTGCAACTAGTTTCTTAGTTTTCTCTGGTAGTGTATTCCTTAATTTCTCATAGAGTTCGTCGGAGTTCTCTGGATTGATATGAGGATGTCTTAGTAAGCAAAAATCGAACTATGGCCATATAATCGTGAATTTTTTCGCCCTCATACCTTACAGAAGTAAATGTTACCTGTTGAAGATTCCCTAACTCTTTGATGGTTTTATAATATGTTAGTAATTTATTTTTAATAATGTCATAATTTGACGCATGACTTCCATTCATTTTATAGTACGTTAAAAAACTTCCTTGAAGTTTATTTTCAAGTGCCATCAACCAATATTGCCTATCTGAGCCATATTTAATGTTGCAGAAATTTTCAAATATGATGAAATACTCATCTAGATCATCTAGAGACTTCAACACAAACTCATTGAATATACAAATTTCTGGCATGTGTTTTCCTGAAATAAATGACATATACGGCATCATCGCAACAGGTGGAATATTTTGATTAATAGAAGTATTAATATATGTAATTTGGGTAGTAGTAGTAGTAAGCGGTGTATAAAATGACATTGAAGGGGAGGGTCCATTTGTGTAATGGAAAGGGTTGTGCTACAGATTTTGGTATAATATACAGCTGTTGCGTTAACGTCACCTGTGCTACCAAAAGTAGTTACCTTAGTATGAAACTTACGTCTTTCAGTTTCAGAACTTACACTTATGGAACCCACCAGTGGTAGAAGCTGCGATCGCTTTAATTTCGTACCATGCTTTTCTTTATTCATCCGAAAGAGCATGTTCATAATTGATAATGAAAGTTTTCCTTCCTTATATTCCGTTTTCTGTGGCTCCTGCAAATCATCTAAAAGCATTAATAAATCTTCCAAATGATCTCCCTCCAAACCTACTTCAAGCATTACTTCGGTTCCTCTTCCATGAACTTCCTGAATTCTTTCACTAGTCATGTTTTTTCTCTACTTTTAAAAATTTTAAATAAATAGACAAACTAGATAATTATATATTTTAGATACAAATGTGCATAAATAAAAACAATTTTTAAATCATTGCGAATTGTCAATCACATATATTTTAAATTATTACGAACTATCAAAATATAGGTGATACCAACACTTCAGTGGAAAAGAGGCTCGGTGGGTCCTCGAAAATTGTGAGCGATCATATAACTCACAATTTCTTAGTGATTGTTTTTTTTTTTTGAGTTTTTGACCAATTTTGTTTTATTAAAATTTACTTAAAATGAATACTAAGAACCTACAAGCTCGTTACAGACTTTTTCAAGTTGAAGTTTAAAAAAAAAAAAGTTAACCTTTCTATTTTTTATTTACAAAATTATTTTATTTATTTATATTTTATCTACTGCCATAATAACCTTTTAAGTAAATCCTTCCTTCAGCTCCTTCAAAGGTGTCAAATTTTAGCAAGTGTCAAAATCGAACATGTGTCAAAATCTAGAAATGTCAAAATTTAGTAAGTGTCAAAATCTAGCAGTTCAAAATCTAGTAAATCTTTTCAGGTTTTGCATAGTACTTTTACTTCTATATGCTGATCCGTGAAATTCTTGCGAGTTTGAATTCTCGTCTGGTGAGTCCATTAAAATATTAATCTACTAAATGATCAACACACATTGTATCATTTAAGAAAACACTATGCAAAACCTTAAAAGATTGTAGTCTTTGAAGGGTTCTGAATTTCAATTTAACAGCTAGAACTTACTAGAGGTATATTTTGAGTAGTAGAGCTATTTGAAAGGATATAGTAAAAAGTAGTGAAAATAAAAATTACCTCATGCCTGGAATTCTCGACTTTGAAATTTTAAAGAACAAAAAAAAAAAAAAAAAAAAAAAAAAAAAAAAAAAAAAAAAAAAAAAAAAAAACTTATATTTTGAAAAGAACGTCTAAAAGTGTTGACGAAAATTTTATAAGTGTTTTGAAAACGGCAGTGTTCTCTTTTAGTGAAAATTATACCAAACTTTTAGTGAAAAAAATCCTTAATGACAAACCTATGGAAAATTTGAAGATCCTCTTCATTATGAATGAAAATCGAAAAATAGATAGAATCATATACGATAGACTAATAGATAAAATTGTGAAACTATATTTATAGTTTTTGTATTATTTCTAGAACATGAAAAAATGCAATTTATTAATACCATAGTAAAAATATAATTAAAATTATAGTAATTTAGATCAATACTATAATTTAATAAAATCAAAAATCCATATTATTGCCGAAAAACTGTAAAATAAATATAAAATGGCTTCGTAAATAAATTACAAATTACAAATATTTTTATATTTATTATTATTTATTTTCTGGATAAAAAGTTTACAGGGAAAGAGATAATATTTGTTAAAAAATTTCTTAATTAACGACGTGGTAATTGTTATGTTTAAAATAGAAAGAATTATTACTTCCAATAGAAGAGAGTTGACATACGTGTAATTCTTTAAAACTAATCAATTTTTTTTTTTTTTTTTTTTTTTTTTTTTTTTTTTTTTTTTACAGTTTAGCTGTTTGAAGAAGAGTAATGTTGTAAATATAAAACAGTACCATAAATGGTTCTGCCAGCATCCGTATATGCTATAAAATTATATGCTGAAGAAGCAACGTGGAACATTGTTCCTTTTTAAGGGTGGTTTGGTTTAATTGATATTTAATTTATCTTTATTTACACTTGATTTAAAATTAGATCTATAAATCAAATCTCATTTTAGTAACTTAAAATTTTGCAGCATAATTTATTTTTTGTAAAAGCATCACAGTAGCCAAAGAAAACTATAGTACAGTAAAAAATATAAGTTTTAGTATACAGAGTTTTTATTTTTGTACAAGAGTTTTTATAGAATTGTAAAGCCCTTATAAAAGCGGATAGTCAAAATTTTGAAAATGTTCAACTCATTATATATTTATTTCCTCAATAGGGTGTTGGCGTTGAGATTGTTGCCCTTACTAATTTTTTTTTTTTTTGAAGTGTCTATTCATACTGGGATATGTCATGTACAAAGTGCTGTGTGCACCTCATGATCTCCTTATAGAAATAGTTTTTTTTTTTTTTTAAATTTATATAGGTGCTTGTGTTCTAATTTTCATAATTGTTTTACTGTGAATATATTTCATTGGTGTTTTCATAGAGGTAGTGTTCAGTTTAAAGTTAGGACTAGGGCCTAACCTTAGTTAGGTAATTAAGGGAAAGAATTGCGGTGACGAAAAATAAAAAGTAGAAATCGAAAGAAAATTTAGTTTTGGATGATGAAAAGTTTCCCAGTTGTATTAATTCAAGTGTTGCATCAATCTTGTGAGGATTTAATTGACAAGTCAGGCCAAACAGGATCTGGTTGTGTATAAAAGTACCCAACCTTTCGAAATTCATCCATTGGATAATGCACATGGACCTGGAATTTTTTTTTTTTTTTTTACAGACTGAAAAGAGAAAAATACTAAATCTAATAATTTTAGGCAATTTATTCAGTCTGCTGTTCCAGAGAATGCTCACTTTCTTTGTATTAAAACTTTAGATTCCTCTCAAGTTCTCAAAAAGATTAACATTTCTATGATAAGAAAAGCAGTAGAAACTGAAACTGGAAGTCTACTTGTCAAAACATATACCTTTATTCAAACTAGAAAACTCATCTTGACAGATTCCTTAATGAATGGATTTGTGCCTATTGAGGTGACTGTGGCACAAAATTTGAACACTGTTCAAGGAATAATATATACTCCTGAATTAAAATCTCTGTGTGATCGAGAATTTTGGAATATGTTAAGTCTGACAAAGTAATATATATATATTTTGTATTGTATTCTTAAAAAAGATAAATACTGACCTTCCAGAAATCCTATTTTATGGATATTTGTTTTATAAAATAGGCCTTACTATTCTTATCTTTCAAAATGTTTTAACTGTTAGGAATTTGGTCATGATAGCCGAAATTGTAGAGGAGAGGAGACTTGTGGTCACTGTTTAGAGTTACACTATACTTTATTATACTCTAGAATTCAGGAATCAAGGTGTAAATTGTAAGGGTCAAAATATTTTTTTAGGTTAATTGAGGCATAGAAAATTATATTGTAAGCAAAAAATCCCTTTTACCCCACTCCCCAAAAAATGTAGGTAATACTTTAGTAAAGGGGGCCTGAATTTTTTTTTCTACTCAGCCTAGCTATAAAAATGAAATGATCTAATTTTTTTTTTTAAAAAAAAAAAAAAAAAAAAAAAAAAAAAAAAAAAAAAAAAAAAAAAAAAAAAAAAAAAACTTTTAAAAAAATTTTAAACTAATGAAAATTATATATATTTTTTCAATATGATGTCACAAGATCTTTTAATATTCAGAATACTAATTACACTTACAACAGGAAATGAACACCTACTACAAAACTGCCATTTCGGCTTAATCACAAGCTGGTGGGAAAATTCATAGGCTTGGTTACAAGCTGGTCTAAAAATTCATATATACCGTATGTACCTGCCAATTTGGCTTAGTCAAGTTTATGGACAGCCATTGTCCCAGTCCTGGCTAATAATCAAGGAAAACTGGTTTACCTGCCAGAGATAATTGCAAATTATATGTATTAATGGTGGATTAAATCAAACAAAATGTAAGAAATTATGGTTTAAATTCCATTATTCCTTCATTACATATTGGCATGGCTGGGGAACTGATGAAATTTGCTTCAGCTCCAGCTCCAGGACCACTGTCAGATGTGGCTCTGGAGCCATTGATTTAAATGGCACTGGCTCCAAACTCTGCCTTTGTTTTAAACATTTTCTTAATTCTTATATAGTTGTATTTAGGTATTACCACCACCCAGAAGCATCAACCGAAATGCAGTTCCATGGCAATGGAACTCAAAACCTCATTCTTATATATATATACGGTATATATAATATTTTTTTAATCATAAAAAAAAATAAACAACAATATCAAAATTTTATTTAAAATGAATTTGTTTTAAGAAATAGTATGGCTTCAATTAGATCCTCTTTCATTGAGGATTGTAAATCTGACTGAATTATTATGAGGGCTGAAAATAGGCATTCCACACTACCTTGTGTTATTGGCATTGAATTTACTGTATAAGCAATATTCTGAATTATTTTTGGGTAATGTGGAATTGTCTTTAAGGCATTTACCTTTGATAATTTATTTTCTCCATAACAGAAAAAGCATGATATATATCAAGCTTAAATTTAGCAACAGAAGCTCCTCATTTACAATCTATTTTTTCTTCAGTCCAATGGTGCTTGGCTTTCAGATCAAAGA
Organism: Armadillidium nasatum; assembly: GCA_009176605.1. Classification (NCBI taxonomy): domain Eukaryota; kingdom Metazoa; phylum Arthropoda; class Malacostraca; order Isopoda; family Armadillidiidae; genus Armadillidium; species Armadillidium nasatum. The sequence continues at coordinate 3,358 of SEYY01001419.1, read as the reverse complement.
ACTCAAAATTTAAAGAGGAACATAGGAACATAGACTATCAAGACTGTCCCAGTCCAAACAAATAATAACAATAACAATACTAATACATGCACAAAAGACTAGGTCTATCCCATCCTAGTTCTCAGTTCATTCATGCATAGTCATGCATAGATAAAAGTAAAACTAAACCCCATTACACATGCAATACTCAATGAACCATCACCCACTACAAAAACTGCCGTTAGGCTTAGTCATAGGTTGATCTGTTGATCCAAAAATTCATATATACCCGCCAATTTGGCTTAGTCAGATTATTCTATATAATGCCCAAACCATCCATATATCTATCTAGCCCCTTTTTAAATTTGACAAGAGAATCACAGTCAACAATCTCTTGTGGCAAGTCATTCCAAAAATTAACAACTCTATTACTGAAAGAGTATTTTCTTAGATCGAGATAGCATGGCTTCTTTTTAATTTTCTTATCATGTCCTCTAGTTACTCTTCCATGGTCCACTATAAAGTATTTTTCAATCTCTGTATTACTGTCAGATGCAAATATTTTGTAAACTTGTATCATATCCCCACTGAGAAATCTCCTTTCAACTGAGAACATTCCTAACTCCTTCAACCTCTCTTCATAGCTCTTATTTTCAAAGCCAGAAATCATCCTTGTTGCTCGACGCTGTAATCTCTCCAGCATATCTATGTCTTTTCTTAAATGAGGAGCCCAAACCTGTGCACAATACTCTAATGCTGGCCTGACATAACTATTATATAGTTTGCTTATAACCTCTTTGCTCTTGTAAACTACATTGTGGTTAATTATACCTAACATCTTATTAGCTCTATTCCTTGCTTCCAAACATTGATCACCCACCTTCAGATTACTGCTAATAATCACACCTAAATCCTTTTCTTTGTCCACAGTCTCAAGCCATCCCCATTCATTTCATAATTAAATCCTTCATTTGAGTAACCTACATGAAGAACTTTACATTTTTTACTATTAAAATTCATTTGCCTTCTCTCTGCCCAACCAAGAAGTCTATCTAGATCACCTTGAAGCTTTATGCATCCATCATTATTTCTTACTGAAGTGACCACTTTGGTATCATCTGCAAACTTAGAAACCTTACATTTAAGACCTTTGTCTAAATCATTTATATATAAAGAACAAAAGTGGTCCCAGCACAGAACCTTGTGGGTACCCCACTCTTCACCTTGTTTCCCATAATGACTTATTACCATTAAGTAATACACACTGCCTTCTGTTCTTTAACCACTCTTTAATCCAATTGTGTACCATTCCATCTATACCACACTGTGACAACCTTTTGCATCAGCCTAACATGGGGTACCTTATCAAAAGCCTTGCTAAAGTTTAAATATATGACATCAACTGGATCACCCCTGTCTATACATTCAGTAATATATTCCATAAATTCTAGTAGATTTGTCTGACATGATCTACCCTTTCTAAAGCCATGCTGGGAGTTATATAGTATCTTGTTTTCATCTAAATGCTTCTCTATATGACTTTTCAGTAACTTTTCCAAAATTTTTACAGCCAGAGATGTTAAATTAACTGGCTTATAGTTCTTAATCTTCTTTACTACCTTTTTTAAATAATGGGCACCACATATGCCGTTTTCCAGTCCTCAGGTACCTCTCCAAAAGCAATAGATCGCTTAAAAATCAAATACAGTGCCTTTGCAATACTGCTATTCCCCTCTTTTAGAATTCTACTGTACACACCATCCGAACCCGCTGCCTTATTTGGGTCAATATGTTCTAGTAAAGGTGCGATTTCATTTAACTCAATTTGAAATGTTGTACACCTATTCATTATATGTATACTAGAGCTATTAGTCTCTAAACTGCTATCCAACCTTTCCTCAGTAAACACTGATGCAAAATAAGCGTTGAAAATATTAACCAATTCCTTATCTGAACTTACTAAATTTCCATCAATTTTAATTGGGCCAATTTTCTTATCCTTCTTTTAAAATTTATAAAGCTAAAAAACTTTTTTCAGGTCTTTATTATGTTTCTTGCCAAATTAATTTCTGCCATTCTCTTTGCTCTTCTTATTGACTGGTTAAGTTCATTCCTAATTCTCTTATAATGTTTCCAAATCTTCCCCCCTTCCCCTACCTTTGAATATTTTAAAACATTACTCGTTTTTCACTGATTTTCTCTTTTATCTCTCTACTCCACCAATTAGGTTTTCTATTTGCCACCCTAATAGGTTTATCTTTAAAACACACAGACTGAATGTTAGCCAATATTTGCTTGAAGTATTCCCACATGATGAAACAATTTGACCATTAAACTCCTTATCCCCAGTCAATTTCATTGAGCATTGCTCGGAATTTGCTAAAATCTCCATTTCTGAAATCTAATATCTTTTCCCTATTGACTTGCAATTTGGGCCCAGACCTCACATTCCAGTTAAATCTAATAATATAATGATCACTAGCTTCTAAAGTCTCCCCTACTTCAACATCATTCACCATCATTTCATCATTTGTTAATATTAAATCTAACAATGCTGCATGCCTTGTAGGTTCTTGGACCATCTGACTCAAAAAGTTGTATAGAATACAATTTACAAATACTGAACTTCTATTAATATACTACTCAAAGAATTCCACTCAATGTCTGGAAAATTAAAATCACCCATAATGACTATTCCTTTTACATTATTTTCACACGCTACTTTGATTTCCTTCACCATCTTCATCTAATACTTGACTCTGATCAGGAGCTCTATAAAATGCTCCTATCCTTGTATGATTTATTATACATAAGAATATCTATCCACACAGATTCCATATCCTGATTTGTTTTAATGTCAGCTATTAACACTGATTCAATATTGCTTTTAACATAGAGTGCTACACCTCCACCACTTCTTCCTCTACGTTGGTATAGGTAAAATGAGTATCCTTCTAATTCATATTCCTGTAGGGAGTCTCCGTAAAATGCCTCATTAACCATGCTTCAGTAATGCAAATTATGTCTAGATTCTCCTTTATAATGTAACTAATCAACTCATCTTTTTTGTTTCTAAGGCTCTGAGCATTTGTGTAAAAACATTTCATACTAAACATGTCCTTATATGTATCTTTACATCTTGATTTCTAGTAATATCTCCATTTTTATTAATAGGCCCATATTGTAAGGCACCTTATTTTATTCATACCACCATCAATCCACCGTCAGTATTAAAATCACCATCTCCACAACTACAGTGCAAATATTATGCCCTTCACCCCTATCTTACCTAGTTTCCCGGCAGACATCTCTCCATCCTGCAACTCAGAAGCTGCACACCCTCTCGACTAAGATGCACTCCATCTCTTGCAAACAGATT
>SEYY01001418.1:117500-122500 GCA_009176605.1 Armadillidium nasatum | reverse complement strand
GAGCTTAATTCACCAGCATATTAATAATCACAACTTAGCTTACATTTTCAATTTGATGTCTTGGTCTGTGCCTATATCAATATTATCACTAGTTATACACCTCGAAAACTTTGAATTTCCAAATTTCGGTGTTTTAAAGCTTAAACTGTCTTCCTTATACTGCAATAAAATTGTTTCCGTTACTTGTCCCCTAATGGGACAGATTTTCCATTTCGCTTCTACACTGATTTTGCACTGAGAATGCTTCGGTGTCTGTTGTAAAAGCAGAGACAGTAATCTTAAACGAAATTCTTTTATTCTTAAAGTCCATGGTTCGGCGGCCCCTTATTTTTATATTTAGGCTAGAGAGAATGATTATTTTGAATGGAAAAACTGTCGTTCTCTCATTACACTTCCTATTTTTCATTCAGCAAGGTATTATTCTATTAATATTATTGGAAGACCTAACTATGCCTTCACTAAAAGAAAAGGCGTTAATTTCCTTGATTCTCCTTTTAATGAAAAAAAAAAAAATTACAGCTTCTTGGCAAAATTATCGAAAATTACCTCTGCTACTCGGTTTTCCTCTCTGTTATTTACAATGAAGAATTTGTTCTAACAGCTCCTACCAAAAAAAGGAAAGACTTCGGCATTCTTTATCTTTCTTATTCCACTATGAACGATACTGTTACTTCTTCCCTACTCTTTCTCCTTAAAGATGTTCCATTTCTTAACATCTGATAACGTATGGTACATAAATATCATGAAGATTGATGTATTAGATGGTTTTCCTTTCCATGTTTTGAGAGAGAGAGAGAGAGAGAGTTTGTGAGCTGGCACCGGCTCTCGTTCAGGTGTACTCTCTGTACCTAGAATCTAACATTTTTCTCAATATTGGAAGGACTTATATTATTGTTAACTCTTATTGGAAAGAGAAGTAACTACTCTTAACTTATAAACTATCGCCCAATAGCTCTCACATGTATAATATCTAAAATCTATGTTCTTTAATTCTGATACTACTATATATATATATATATATATATATATATATATATATATATATATATATATATATATATATATATATATATATATATATATATATATATATATATATATATATATATATATATATATTATATCTCGAAATCGTTGCAAGGATATTATTGATTTGTCAATTTTCCCTAAAAGAGTGTGAGTTAACTTTGGTTCCACTACTGAGATTTATTTCTGATCACTTGCCAAAAAACTCTCTAACAATGTATGTAAATCGTTCTTCCTTTCTATTATTAGCCCGGGTGGAGTTGAAGCTAACAGTCGTGCCAAAATGGCATTCGTTCCCCTTTTTTCTATTTTTTCCCTCCAGAAGACTCTTAAATCCTTTCTTCTACTTCCTTACCTCTCAGGTGTCCTATGCCTTTACATGAGATAATATGCAGTATGATAGGGTTTATGAAATGCTAATATCTTAGAAAGTTAGAAAACATGTAACTCTAATGGCACTCCTAACCTTGTTTCAAAGGATTGCGCTTCTCAACTTACATTCTCGTCCGGATTTATTCTTAATGCCGTAACACCATCACCTTAGTGTTAGAAGCGTTGAAATGTTCGACCTATTTCCAAGTAAGATATCTTTTCTGGATCCCCTAATTATTGTCTGTTAGCTATTATCTATGTTCAAAGAACTTTAAATTCATATTTAACTCATTTCTTGGACCACTTAACTTATTCATACTTTTGACAACTTTTGAGTCAACATGGTATGCATAGGTATGCATGGTATGTATGGTATGCGTAGCTACTTTTCAAACTCCTTTCTTTGCTTTGGGTTTTTTCCATAACTTTCCTCTGTCTCGCATCTTTTTTTTCTCTCAAAATATTTCATATCAGCAGTTGATGAATAGGAAACTTTCTACTTTCCTATCACTTGTGAAGCTCATTAGATTCTGTTTTATCTCTCTCTTTCTTATTATCTTTCTTAGCAACTTTGCTGTATATCTTTTCAGTTTTAAGCATATGATTCAATTCTTCATTTATATGCTGAGTTCAGAGCTGTCTCCCCTTGTAAATACAAATTTAATAATATTTACAATAGACATATCTACTTTCTTATCTCATTCGACGGCTCTACAGTCTGCAGTTGAAAATATGAACATTCTTGATCTCAGCAAAAGCGACAAATTTGTTAGGAAACTTCATTTCACAAATCGTTACTAAGACTACTTCAAAGAATATTGGAGTTCTGATTAGGATAAGAAAATTTATTTTCTCTCAGAATTTCTCCAAATACAAAAAGGTCTTGCCTACACGTGTTTGGAGTACCGTTCTCACATTTAGAGAGGAAGGAGACTTCAGAGACTTCAGATTAACTCATCTTTTAGATTGAATCTAAAGACAGAAGACTAATAAAAATATCTTTAATTTCAAATTATCTTAACACTTTATCTTCCCTTCATAACCTTGGAGCTCCATCTCTCTTCTGAAAGTAGGACAATGGAAAATGCTAGAGGAAAGTGACCCTTCTCAATCTACCAACTTTGGAATACCCCCCCCCCTTGAAAAAGGAAGTGCCATGTTTAAATATGTTGATTATTGACATACCCAGGTCTCTATGTTGTAGTATTTCCTACTACTTTTTTACTTCTATTTTAAGGTTCCACCTTTAGTAGAAGCGTCTCCTGATTGGTGACGAAGTAGAGTATATATATATATATAGGGATGGAGCGATACCAAAATTTTTACCGATACCGATACCTAAAAATTCCCCGAAGCCGATACCCGATACCCGATACCTGAAAATATGCCGATACTTGCCGATACTACTACCGATACCATACCGATACCGATACCGAAAAGGCCGATACCGGTATCGGAAAATATGCCGATACCTGCCGATACCGATACCGATACCGATAATTCACTCCATCCCTATATATATATATTATATATATATATATATATATATATATATATATATATATATATATATATATATATATATATATATATATATATATATATATATATATATATATATATATATATATATATATATATATATAAAGGGATTTGATATAGGAAAGCAATTTATTGAAACTTCATAAAAATTTATAAAACAAAACTGTAATCATCCTATTATCTTGATCGTAAATATTTAATTTGGAGTTCCATCAAACTTGCCCCGAAAAAGACCGCCTCAGAATAATTTCCTCTACGAATAAGAAAAAAAAAGAAGGGATTTTGTTTAGTCAGCAAAGGATAAGAAAAGATGAACGTTCCTGAGAGAAATATTGAAACAATATTTATATAGGCCTGGAATGATGCCAATATTGCTTTTAATTTGATTATATCTTTTTTCTTCTTCTTCTTCTTCTTTTTCTTTTTCTTTCTTCCTAGAGGGAAAAGATGTTGTTGATATGATGTCAGTTGTATTGTTTATTGGCTTAGACAAATTGGAGATTCTTTGAAGACTTTTGTAATTATGGAACTTTAGTTTTTTATTCTTATTTAAAAGTTATTTCATCTTTCGGTTATATCCCATTGGGATTACCAATGGGTAATTGAGCTTATATATATATATATATATATATATATATATATATATATATATATATATATATATATATATATATATATATATATATATATATATATATATATATATATATAATATATATATATATATATATATAATATATATATATATATATATATATATATATATATATATATATATATATATATATATATATATATATATATATATATATATATATATATATATATATATATATATATAAATATAAGGGTAAAAGGAAAGTTGAGAAGGGCTTTGGAAAACATGCAAAAATGACAATCGAAATGCAAGACTTGATTCGCAATCAAAGAATGGTTCGGAGAAAAAGTGGTGGAAAATAAGAATGGGGAATTGTTCCCGATTCCATTTGTGATTTACTAGGATGCTATAATAATAAAAAAGGGAATGGAAGTGATACAATATTTGGATGGAAATATAATGATGTGCGCCTACGACCTGGTATTTTGGAGCGATGACTGGAAAAAAAATTGAGGGAAGTGGTGATTAGTTTGCAAATCAAATTAAAATAAGATTAATTAATTGCGAATGTGAACAAAATTTCAGATAAAGGTGATTAATAAAGGTAGGGAGAGAAGAGTTAAATAAAAATAATTCTCTTATATTTGCAATGAGATAATGAAAATTCTTCCAATGCTCTGAGCTTAAATTTCAAAATTTAGATGGGAAATAATCTAGATGCGAGTCTAAGAAATGTATTTTCAAAGATTTAGTAATACGAAGTTCTTATGTTATTATTTGGCTTCCTATCTACTACTTTTAGTCAGCGACCTTCAGTTTTCCAAGAAAATGAGTTCCTACTGACTAAAATGATTCCGTGCAAATTTTTTCAAATTCATCTCCTGGAAGAGGTTAATGAATTTGACAATTTACGAGGAACTATCTTTTATTTTAGAATCATTCATTGGTGGGAATTATCCAAAGAGATTCTGAAAAGTTTCAAGTTCTATCTCCATTTGCATAAAAGCGTATAAGATAGTGTGTAATTGTGTTAACAAGAGAAAACATTATTCAAAAAGTAGAGAATATTTTTCTGACCTGGTGTCACAGATTTTCGAAATGGCCTATTTGGACTTGATGTTATTAGTATTTTCTCAAAAGATTCTCCTAATTTTAAATGAAATAACAGAAAATATTTTAATAACTTTAAAGACCAAGTAAAAGTAAATCAACTTTCAAATCTTCACAGTTGCTATTAATGTTATGTACATTTATGCATATTTCTTCATGTTGTTATGTGTTTCTTCCAAACTAAATAATATAACCAACTGTATATGATGGCAATATTCCTCATTTAGTAACAGTTTTACTCATTTACGATCAGTCTGTTAAAAATCTTCCAATCAAAAGAGATCTATGCATTGGGTTGTCAGCAAAACATCAATTATTACTATTATTACATGCAAACATACTCTCTTTCATA
>SEYY01001418.1:112500-115000 GCA_009176605.1 Armadillidium nasatum | reverse complement strand
CGATGGGGTTGGTACCACCTAGATTTTCCGCAGACTGCTAACTATGATAAACAGTATTCGTGTTTCATTTCTACGAATTTTCATGGTCTTTATTTTTATTTCCGATTGTCGAACACCACCTCTCTTCTACATCTCAACTCTTTTTCTTAATTGAAATCCTGTGTCTGAACTTTACGGTAAAAACTATTCTGCTTCCTATTACTATTTTCAACCTAAATTTTTACCTAAAGGATGTTGTTGGACATTTGGTCTCAACAATGTTTTCAGTTCTCGGGTTTCTGATATGGAGTTTATTGAATTTTTTACCTTGTGACTTTTTTTTCCTCTTATCAGTCTATCATTAAGTTCTTATTTTTTATCTCCAAATTCTGTCTATTATTCAAAATTTTTTTACTGTCTAATTTCCAAAACAGAACATATTCTTTAGTATTCTTTTTCTGAAATCATCATTTTTTTATGATTTCTATTTTCACCATATCCAGTAGCCATTTACGATTTTCGTAGATTAATTTTATTAACTTTTTTTCCATTTCTCACAAAAAGTTCGAGCAGACAGTGTAGTTACTTTTTGGAATTGCTTATCGACTTCGAGATAAAGCCAATACACTGGACCATTTCTTTACTACCAATCCTTTTAATTATTCATTTAAACTCTTTAAACATCTGGGTTCCTTACACCATTTTCTGAACCCTACATATTGTTCCGTTTCTTGAGGTCTTCCATAAGAAACGTCTCGGCCTTTGATGAGGAACTTTTTTTTTGGGGGGGGGGGCGTTTCAATGCTGCATACTGTTCTGCTTTTAGTTCTTTTTATTCTCGAAATGATTTTGGCCTCAGCAAGAAGTCTCTGTAGAAGTGTTTCGAATAATAACAGAGGTGATTCTATCAGGCATGAAAGCGTACATTCCATTTACATTCAATTCGATTTAAATTCACAATCCTAGGTTTAGCTCCGTTTGTTCTTGCTCTATTCGTCACAAGGACGCAGCCTTCAAATAAAAAACACCAATAATTGAAATCCTGACCAATGTAATATAGAAGAAAGCACAAAGAATGCTTGTCAGTATAAAAAAAATTCACTATCAACTGAATCTCATAATAAATAAATGGTCTGATGCAAAATTTAATAAAGCCAAAAAATTCGCAACCTCCAAATCCATAAAGAACAGAAATGTTGCATTTTATGGAGTACTTTAATTTTACCATATACTTATATATATATATATATATATATATATATATATATATATATATATATATATATATATATATATATATATATATATATATATATATATATATATATATATATATATATATATATATATATATATATATATATATATATATATATATATATATATATATATATATATATATATATATATATATATATATATATATATATATATATATATATATATATATATATATATATATATATATATATATTGTCAATGTTATTTACGCAAAAACCTCATGATCCTTTATTAGCAACTACAACTTAAATTCATGTATGCGAGCATTGCATCTTCATTAATATGTGCAGAGAACTTGTGCGACATCTGAATCTGCATTAAATTATGAAAGGAATAGAAAAGATGAAAAGATTTGTATTAACAAATATATATATATATATATATATATATATATATATATATATATATATATATATATATATATATATATATATATATATATATATATATTATATAAATTGTTAATCTAATAGGTAATTATCTATAATGAACGCTCATTGGTCGAAACGGTCAGGACTGCCAACGTTTCTCCACGCATTATTAAGTAGTTCGCATTTATTTATTTTTGGTTTTAGTATAGTATATATTCTTTATCATTGGATTTTCGTGTAAAGGATATTAATAGTATAATTATTCTCAATTTTTATTATTACAAACGTAATACAAACACTAATTTATATCACTTATCAAAGGGAAAAATACAATTGAAAAGCTCATAAACAGAGAATAGGATTGCATTCAGTTATTTAATTTTATTTTTATTATTATTAAAGTCTGCACCACAAGAGTATTACCATATTCGAGGAGGGGAACTTTCTAGGGCATTTTTTTTTCCTAATTTTAATATATACGGAGAGTCGGCATTTGTATTTTGGCTTGAATATGCAACAATAATTTATAGGTCTCACACATATGCCTGTATAAAGATTTTACTTCCACTCTCTATTCTGCATTCTCGTTTTAGCTATTCTGTTGCTGATTCACAATCTTACTATATCTAATTAGTGATGAAGCAAACTTTAACCAAAATATTTTCGCTACTTTAATATTAAAAAAAGATTCTTCTGTTACGTCATGCAAATTCCCAGTTTTGTGCCAGAATAATAACAGAATCAGTAGATATTATTATTATTTTTGTTATTAATTATTATTATTATTATTATTATTATTATTATTATTATTATTATTATTATTTTTATTATGATTATTATTATTATTATTATATTATATATATTATTAT
>SEYY01001418.1:85000-100000 GCA_009176605.1 Armadillidium nasatum | reverse complement strand
AACAAAAGTTCGTTCCTATTAGTAGGCTGGAAATAAATATTTATATAAAATGGAAATCATTTCATAAAAGCTCTATTTTGAATAAAAAGACAATAAAAACATTGAGAGGGGCTTAATTGAACTGTTTTTGGCTGAACCTGAAATGATCCCCATTTTATATAAATATTTATTTCCAGCCTAATAGGAACGAACTTTTGTTCACGACTGTACCAAGTCATAGAGGTAGACTGACTCATAAGCTTGATGGCGATGGTTCGATCCCTCAGACGGACCCTAGGATGAAACTACCTAGAAAATTACTATCCTCGAATAGGGCAATATCCGATAGATGCGATTTTTATTATATATATATATATATATATATATATATATATATATATATATATATATATATATATATATATATATATATATATATATATATATATAGGGTAAGTCTGCTTATATTTCCATTATAGGTCTAAAGGCCTCATACTATTAAAGATCACACGTCTATTTCAAATGCCATTAATTTTAATCTTTAAAATTAATTAATCCTTCACATATACTCCAAATTCTTTTGAGCAACATTCTCCTACGATCTTAATTGCATTAAATTACTACCAGATTGCCTACCTTCCTCCCCCCAACCCCCTCCACCCTCACTTCTTTCAGTGTTCCTTTAAAGAGGAAAGATTGATCGAAACTTAAAACACCAAATTTAATTTCATCATTTTTTTAGAACTGAAAACTTTGGAACCTATTTTCGTTTGTGTTGATTTTTCCTCCATTTTTTTTATCCTCTCTCTCTCTCTCTCAATCTCACTTTAAAAACTACTTTGATCTGAACCTAATCAAGAGGGTCTGATTTTCAAGCGATCGTAGCAGGTAATGGATGAAGAACTAAAAGAGCGAATGAAATATTGAAAAACTCTTTAATAAGATAAGATCTGGAAATATAGAAAAAGACGTCTTTAAGCTGCTTAAAACAAATTTTAAATAAAGACGGTCTACTAGATGAATACTTCAACATCAAAAATGACATCTAATACTTAGGACTATATATATATATATATATATATATATATATATATATATATATATATATATATATATATATATATATATATATATATATATATATATATATATATATATATATATATATATATATATATATATATATATATATATATATATACATATATATATATATATATATATATATATATATATATATATATATATATATATATATATATATATATATATATATATATATATATATATATATATATATATATATATATATATATATATATATATAACCACGAAACGTATTGTTATATAAAGAGCGTAAATAAAGAATTTTATATCTCATATCCTGAAAAGATTTAGGTTTATGTTTTTATTTTCTCCAACAACGACAAATTATTCTCCAAAATCATTTAAAAATTACCATAATAAAAAAATAATAAAAGTATGCACAAAGGATTTAATAATTTAAATGGAAGAATGTTGACCCTTTAAATCTTAAACATTTAAAAAGAAATATTTCATTAAGCATTTTTTGATAGGATGAATTATAATTATCGTTCATATTTTTTTAATGAAATTAAAAAAATAAAAGCATAAAATTCTGTCAAAAAATACTTCTCTTTCAGAATCTTTTTCTAAAATCTTCTGTAAGGGTGGTTTTAAACATATTTTGAAATTCTGTAAAGAGATCCTGCTTCCTCATATTCTGTAGATGCAGAATCCCACAATAAAACTTTTAATCAATATTTCAAATATTCAAATGAATCTTGGTTAAACATATTTAAAAAACAATTTTATACTGATATTTTCATTCCATTTTCAGTAGACGGTAAATGTTCGAATGTCCACTACATTCTCACGTCCACATTTCACGATAAATACATTAAGAAATTGAATTTTTTTAACCTAAAATTGAGTCGTTAACTCGAAATAAGAAAGTTCTGGGCATGCTTTGAATAATGATTTGAAAATATTTCACTCTTTTATTTCAAATTATCGTATCTCAGAATTGGTTTGAAATAAGACAAAGAAGCAGAGTTCTATTGTTAAAAGTGAACTACTACTTTCCCAAGACGCCTTTCTATATATATATATATATATATATATATATATATATATATATATATATATATATATATATATATATATATATATATATATATATATATATATATATATATATATATATATATATATATATATATATATATATATATATATATATATATATATATATATATATATATATATATATATATATATATATATATATATATATATATATATATATATATATATATATATATATATATATATATATATATATATATATATATATATATATATATATATATATATATATATATATATATATATATATATATATATATATATATATATATATATATATATATATATATATATATATATATATATATATATATATATATATAATATATATATATATATATATATATATATATATATATATATATATATATATATATATATATATATATATATATATATATATATATATATATATATATATATAACATTGATTCTTGAATACCTGTCAAATAAATGTGAATACCTGAACTGGCTTTGATAAAGGAATCGTTGAAAAGGAACAATTAAAAACAGATTGTGGTTAATTGTTGGGATGAAATTGCATTTGAAGCAATCAAAGCAATTCGTTGGCTTTAATATGACGTAAAATAAATGAAGACCAAAGGACAAAAGCTTTAGCAATAGACATATTAGTGTTTGAAATAGGTTCCTAGATTTTTTTTTCTTTACCACCACTCACGGGTCAGATTGACTTTAATTGTTGAACTGCTGTGTTCAAAATACTTAATCAGAGAAAAGTATTTAACATTTTTATGTGAACGAAATGTTTCAGACGAAAATTTTAAAAATCTTCAAAAAGAGTTTATCAGATTTTTTTTTTTTAATTAAAGATAGTTTAGGAAAAATTAACTCTATAGAGTTGAAATAATAGTTTAGAAAAGATGAACTTTATAGATTTAAATAATAGGTTAGGAAAGATAAAGTCTATAGAGTTGAAATAATAATTTAGAAAAGATGAACTCTAGAGTTGAAATAATAGTCTAGAAAAGATGAACTCTATAGAGTTGAAATAATAGTTTAGAAAAAATGAACTGTATAGAATTGAAAAAATAGTTTAGAAAAGATGAACTCTATAGAGTTTATGATAGTTTAGGAAAGTTGAACTCTATAGAGTTGAAATAATAATTTAGAAAAGATGAACTCTATAGAGTTGAAATAATAGTTTAGGAATGATAAACTTTAAAGAGTTAAAATAATAATTTAGAAAAGATGAACTTTATAAGAGTTGAAATAACAATGATTTCAACAAACGAACTTTGTTCATATCTATTAGGCAGACTAAAACTCTTTGAACATATTGAAAACAATATATTAACAGAAAAAGTTAAATAAAAAAGCACAAATGAATATTAATATTAATTCATCATAACAAGGATTATAAAATTAAATGGATACGTTCATTTTCAATTGAATTTCACATCACTTGAAATTTCAGTTGCCCTCCCATTAGGCCGAACAAAGGGAAATAATTAAATATTTTCTCTCTTTTACTTAAAAAACTAGATGATAAAAAAAAGAAAATAAAAAAGATGAGGATTTCTAAAATAAAAAACAAAAAAAAAAAAAACAAATAAATTTAAAAATTAAAAAAGTAAATAAAAAAATTTTTTTTGAGAGAGAAAACAAAAGGGGGAAACGAACATGTATTGTTTGTTTTCATTTTCGGGTTTTTCTTTTCGTTTTCTTTATGAGTTTTTAAATGGAAAACGGAAAATGAAATAAAAACTTTTTTTTTTTTATTATTACTTCTCTGTTAAAAACATATAATACACACAATATATATATTATAATATTAATTATATATTATATATATATAAGGATCCTGTGTTACAAGATAGGTTAAATATACTATTTATTCTTAAATAACGTAATATTATTTTTCCTCACTTATATAATATTATATTTACGGATAGTGGTATAATACCGTGAATATGGTTATCCTAATATAGGTAGATAATTAGAATGTGATAATATATCATTTCTTTCTATTAACTTAGGTGAGTATAATCACAGCAATATATTTATTTGGTTTATACTTTTTGTCTAATTTAACATTATGATTATATAATGTTTATTAAGTTAATAAACTTTATATATACTGGTAATATTTGGTATTATATATATATTTTAACGTGCATTTTATATACTTATTTGAAAATTTGGACTGCTCTCCACAGATATCACTTAACGAACATATCTTAATAAAACGCGATATCTCGCATAAGATGTTACACCTTTGGTTAGCATAGTCACAAGTATATACCAAATTTATCACCAGATTGACTCTACCTAGTAAAAATTTAGTGCAATGGATGTGTTAACTCGCAACGATTACATATCGATAGTCAGCACACAAAATAAATACTATTCTCTAAAAGCGTGGTAATCGGAGATTCTATACCCAAAATGCGTACCTCTGATACTGTTGTTATCCTAAGAATAGTGCACTCGCGTGTGCGCGTGTGTGGTTGATGCTATGTTGCGAGTGCTCTCGGTGTGGTAGTGCCTGAATATCGTTCACTCTCCTGAGTTCGCCTAAATTGTTAGTATGTGTGTTTACTATATAATGTGTTGTGAGTTTTTGTAATATTTATCTACTACTAGCTATACATCTACTTATATCTATATATATATATATACTATGTGATGTGTATAGTGGTGTTAGCTGTCAACTCGATGTACAGTGTGTATTGGGGAAGATAAAATTAAGAACTCTAAATGTTATTTAAAATTTTACACCATAAAGTGTCTAATTAATAAATATAGCTAGTCTAATGCTCGTGTCTTTATCAGGAATTCCTTACTTACGCTGTGAGAAAGGACGTTCTCGAACCTCAAACTTCAGCCCCTCTCTCCCGCGCGGACCAGTGGACACTCCCTCTCTCAACCCCTTCTAAACATACCTAAACAGTTTTACATTGTACGATTTAATCCCGTTTCTCTATAACATCTCAGTATTTCTTAAAATCTAATCCTTGAACATTCAAGATTTGATATAATCTATAGTCTCGTATAGTACATTATAGATTAAATAACAATACATAATATGATATCAAGGCAGAGGTGCATCTAGTAATAGAGCTATCGCGGATATATGGTGGATTTTTACATTATCGGTGTTTCCTCCTTGTTCCGTGATCTCATTTCTAGAGTCACTCTCGTGCATACTTGCACTTTCTGTCGTGCGTCTCAAACTATTTTAGCATGTCTGTCGCAAACAAGCATTATACTGAACAATATTACATGCTTTGTGATAATATTAAAAGTTCTTTGGTCGCTAAGTATAGAATTTCATCTAAATTTACTTTCGTCCTCTCATCTGGTCGGAATTTACCTCTTTCATACTTGTAATTTAACCTTTCCGTTCGTTCTAATAGCTCAAGTCTTATATTGATATGTAAGACTAGGTCACCATTCATCCTATTATAAATTTAGATTAAATTTATATAGTTTTATCTACTTCATAAATGATCTGTTCTATTCACCTAATTCTCTTACTCTTATTTACTTATTAAACTTACCTCTTATATTCCAACTTTCCTTTGCTTGATGACTCTCCCTTCATTACTTCTTTCAATTGAAAGACTTCCCTCCCAACAACATTTAAATATATGGCGTCAATAAGGAAGGTAGGCTAACCTTGTGTAACGGCATAACTGACTCTATAATATTCTGACATTATCTTATTGATATTCATTTTTAAATTGGTGACTAAAATGTAAGAAAGATAATATGACTTCATTATTTGGATGCGCTACTGAAAAACTTGAGTGTCTCCATTATCCACCTCTATTCTACTTTAGCACCAAACTATTCCTTCACTAAACTATTATATTTTCTTCGAAAACACTCATCTCAAAACTTCATCTCTCCTTATATTCTTAGTACTTCTTTTTTCTAGTTATCTTTTTGGTAATAAGATCATCTATTACATTCTTTCTCAAAATACAAGTCTATCAAAGATAATGTTAGTGTTTACATTGATAGATTGCTTCAGAATCTTACTTATATATCCACTACAAGTTCTCTTATGTATTTTTTATATATAGGAGTATAGTGTCGCTTTGATATTTAGCCTACTGTTAATGTAAGTACGTCTCGCAACTATACTGTGAGTAGCTATGTTCCATATCATTTTAACAGCTCTTATGTGAGAAAAGGTGTAGAGTCTTAGAGATCATTTATATTCGTTACTTATAACTTACTCCTGTCCCCTCACTAAATTACTATCTCAATATTATTTTCTTGCCTCCTTATATCATTTATATGTGTCAGTCTCGATTACCATTGCTAATTCAACTGAGAACCAAATTTTCTTCTGAACTCTCATGTTGCGAAATACGTACACCTAGATTGGACTAAGTGTGGTCTCGGGGCTCGAGACTACAGCTTTCTCCATATCTCGTGCTACAAAGTGCAAGAGTCAACTAGTCTTTACCTCTCCCAGATGACCATCCCTTGGATGCTCCCTACTCTGCTAGATACTAGTTACTGATTTTGCCATCTTCATATTAGATCATATACTGTGTACCATGGAACACTCAACTTCCATCTTGAACAATATCTCCATAATTTATTTTTATCCAAAATACCATTCCCTCTTATCCGACATTGCCACATACATTACAATCGCCTTTTGATATCTCGGAACATTTCTAGGCTCTTTAATTTAATTGTAAAAGAGTGATTATCCTCAGATTTTCTCACTATATATATATTATACTCTTAGTTGAATATATTTAGTAGGGCTCTGGCCTTTGACCACCAGAAGGTTAGAAATTTAAAGTATATTTAAATATATTAATTATATAATATATATATTAATATATATATATATATATATAAATAAATAGTTTTATATTAATTGATTTTATATTATATACAGTAATAATTTCCATAAGATAATTATAACAACTAAATAGAGTATAGATTCGGTATAGTAACGTGGTCAATAAAGGTAGAGTGAATGTCTATTATAACGTACTTACATGTATATTAGCTTGTTTATATCCTACATAAAGTAATTCATAGGTAGAAATATTACCTTAGATTATTAATATAATCCTACTTTGTACGTCGGAAAGAAAAAAGGGTATAATGTACTCTCATTATCAAATATATTACATAACTCTACGGATTTTGATACCCAAATTAAAATAACAATTAGAACGTTCATAGTTCATTGCTGTGAGTTGTTGGTGCAAAGCAAATTCCGTTTCTATATTTAATTTGTTTATTTGGATATTCAAATTCGTTGATAGATGTTCCTCTCAATCATAAATGAGTCGTTCTTGGGTAAAATATAAAGTACTAAGTAATTCCGAAGTGAAACTTTAAACTGAAGAATTGATTTATATACTGTAATCTCTTTGAATGTTTGTCGTGATGCATCAAACCAGTTATATAGATAACTAACTCAGAGACTCTTTCAGTATGGATCCAGGAGTTAGCTTAGATAATGTTACATGTCAAGTAAAGATAACATTATTTTATTTAGTTTCGAATAAATGCGAGTTACTCGCCAAGTAATAAGTATAGTTGTTTATTTGCTAAAGCTCTCATAAAAAGATAAAAAGATAAGTAAGAAACAAGTTTAGAAACAACGGGGGGCGAAGTAGAAGTAGCAAAAAAAAAACCATGCTTTTTTTAGTGAGTAGTAGGGGGGCAGTTCAGTATCAACGCAGTTAGAAGCTAGCAGCAGGCCTAGTCAGATGCGAGTAGTACTAGCTTAAATTCATATCATATGTGAGATAAGATACTTTACGCTACATGTCAAAAGTACCTAGATATTAGGAATGTCCCAAGTAATAATAAATAGTATATCGTACGTGTTTAAGTTAAAGTAGGGCAAGTCTAGTATACTCTTAGATTCAAATTAGTACTATTATTTAAAAAAAAAAAAAAAAAAAAAAAAAACTGCCAAAATAAAGCATTTATCCAAAGCCTGAGAAGACATGAGAGTATCTATTCAATTTTTCAAGCCTTATACTATTATAATTAATGACTCTTTCGTATATGAAAAAAGGACTACTTATGAAAAAATTATAATTAAATAATATATATAATAATATTATATAAATAATATTATATAATAATTAATAATATACTTTTCTTTTGTGACATTTTTTATTTTATATAAACTAATTTAATTTATTAATAATAATATTATATTCAATATAATATTTAAATATATATAAGTTGACAACTAATTATTATATTTTATTTTTAAATAATTAATTGAAATATATATAATAAATATTTTTTGTTATATAAAATTAATTAATAATTAATATATGATAAATATATTTATATATTATATATTAAAAATATTAAAATATACTTTAATTAACTCCAAACAACTATAGTTATATATATATACCACGTCATATATAATATAAAAAATGTATTAAGTAAAGTTCAGTAATTTAAGTATGAAAATCATGTATGAATATATATTATATTAATGTGTTGATGTGTTATGTGATCCAATATTTCTAATCATGTTGATCTATTTAAATAAATTATAAAATATATATATTTATTAATTAACTTATCTTTCAATAACTTATTTCCTTATTTGAATACAAAAATTCATGTCAGGATAATTTAATAAACGAAAATTTGTATGAAGGAAATTGAAAGAATATACTTTGATAATTAGTCTATATTGCAATATAATATGGAGTACATAAATTAACTGTTAAATATAAATAGGAATGGATAAATAACACATAATATTTTAACTTTATATATATATATTAATATATATATTAATATATATAATTAATTAAATTAATATATAATATATATATTATATATAATATTAATATTATAATTATATATTATTAATAATAATTATATATATATATTTTAATTATATAGTATAATTAATATATATATAATATATTATATATTAATATAATAATTAATTATTTTGATAATTCTCAGTATAGTGAATCAAAAGGTCAGAGTAAACCTTACTTATATTTTCTTTTATGACCTACCTACCAGAGCTTAGGTGGAAATAATCCTCGAAATCTAGTCTAGTTATTATTAATCTATCATGTTCAGGATTACACAGCAGATTAGAATAAAGTATGTACGCAAGTCTAAAGATTGAGAAATAAACGTTTAATAAAAGAGAGTTGTGTTTCAAATACTTATACTCAAATTAAGTATAGTAATCATGTAATAATTGATGTTATAGCGTTAAGTCTGGGCATGAGGTAACTATATAAAGAGAGAGAATGCAGAGATTGTATTATACGAATAGATTAAGAAGCTTCATAATGTAATGTTTGCAATGACGATAGATGAGAGAAATGAAAATCTGAAATCTGGGGTGTTTGCTCATTCTGTAAAAGAACAAGAAAAGAAGTTAGTTTGGAATGCCTGTCCAAGAAAAGATGCACCGTAAATTTCATATACGCGTGCGACGTAGTATTGTGACGAGAGAGATTATGAACTGGACAATAGAAGGTGATGAGTCGAGTGATTGGTCGAGAAGCATCTTCTTACTCAAAGATTGTCGTGGAAAGTTCCTGTCCGGAGGTAGAGAAATGAATGAAGATATATAGTGAGTGATATCTTTTTAGGTATTAGAGAAACTCAGCCAATATGTTGTGGCGCTCTCGTGAGCACTCCTCCGCTTAGTTGTAGAAGATACAATAGAGAGTCGAAAATCGAAAATCAGCAGATTACACTGCTCCAAGGCTACACTTCTAGTGCTTCATTTAACTCTGTTGAGGACATCTTTCTAAATTGAACGTGTTAAGTCGAATTAATGATGGATTGGTCATCAGCATAGGAGTGAGATAGGCTATGAGATTATAGAAAGTAGAAGGTAGTGACTGAGAAGATAGGATGCCTGTTAAGTGTGAGAGAAGTAGGAGATAATAAAGTTGTGGAGAGGAGATTAGGGAACAGGTTTCCGTGACTGAAGGAAAACCGAGTATCTTGTATAGATAAGTGTTAGTTAGTTTAGAACGAGTAAGAGGTCATAAGACTGGTCTACCGAGAACGTGATGCTTTAAAGCTGACCAGTAAATATAGGGTACTGATATATATGATTAGGAGTGATACTATATAAGTAGTAGAGTTGTAAGTTAGGAGTTGATATGTTAGTAGAGTTTAGAAACGTTAGATGTTGAAGTAGGAGATTGATATGATAGTACGTATGAAGTTATAAGTTAGATATTGTGTGAAAGTATATAAGAGGTCAAAGACGAGTCGAAGAGGAATAGATAATGATATGAATACTATTGATTCGATAAAATAAAAGTAGATAAACGTATAGTGTCGAAGACGGGAGTTAATAAGTGTATAATAGTTATAATATAATGGTTGAAAAATATCGATAGAGAAGAGTTAAACAGTGATAAGTATCTATATAAAAACTATTCTCAATATGAAATAATTAAGACATGTAGATAAAAATTAAATAAATTCTTTGTAGCATAATATAATATAAATATATATAATTAAATATATATATATTAATAATATATATATATAATAATATATATATAATTATATATTATATATATATATGTGTTGTTGTGTGTGTGTGTGTGTATGTGTGTATCATGTATGTATATTATGAATAAAATATACTATTAGTTATAAAAAAGTTAGAAATTATGTAATAGGTTTCCTTTGATAATTTATTATACATTTATTTGTAAATTACAGGCCCATCGAGACAGGTGATATCTATATAAAATCTCTATATATTCCCTATATTGCCAATAATTTATGTAATATATGATGAGTGGGTGTGTGAGTACTGCTTTGTTTACTTTTGCCTATGTGATGTATATGAGAAAGATCTCTCCTATGTATTTTCTCAAAAATCATTATAATCGGAAAAAACAACATGAGTTTCATGAGGGTGTCATCAGATATACATATATAACATAGCAATATGGAACGCCAGTTTGTATTATAAGGAGTTGCTAAATTTACATTAGTCAGAGATGAATACCGATCAACAAATTTATTTACTAAAATTAAAAGTAATATAAACATATTAATAAATATAATTAATATATAATTAATAAAGTATATAAAGATTATATATTATATTAACATTAAATATATAATATAATTAAAATATAATAATAATTAATATAATTATAATAATAATAATATATATAATAATAAATAAAAATATGTATATAATAATATTATTGAACATCTATTTCGGGGAAATAATTAGTATGATATAGGTGTTATTGAATCCTACTCATCCCCTCATTTTTATGCTAACTTCATACTTATATTGTCCTTGGCATTCTCTAAAAGCCCATATACTTATGTACATATTTTATATATATAACTTATATACACACTCTCAATTATAAATATAAAATCATTCATACGATATATATATATATATATATATATAATATATATATATATATATATATATATATATATATTATATATATATTATATATATATATATATATATATATGTAGCTGCACACTTGAACGATGAATACCACTGGTAAAACTTAATATTTACATGATGAAATAAAAAGAGTGAAAAATGGAGATTGGAAAGAATGCTTGATACTGTATCAACAAAGAAGAACAAGACAACTCAAGCAAGATGAATGACAAGAAGGAAAAATAGCATATCAAAAAAATCATTGAAATCTTTTCGAAAACAATCTTCATCATCCACTTATGAAACAAAGAATGCATCCACAAAATTATCATCAATGAATTAATTGATACTGAGAGAGAACCATGAAGTGAAGGATAAACAGGAAATAATACTCCATGTAATTTCTGAAGCCTACAATTGTTTAGGAGTCTCTGGCAGGCATGGTTTATATATTGACTCTTCTTCGTGAAAGGATGTTTTCTTAGTATTAGATTACGATGATGCCAGTTTAGATGCAAATTGAAAAATATCAGAAAAGCCCGAAAAAGTTATCAGCTTAGAGATATCACGCTACCATTGCAATACAGTTTGACGAATGTGAGGATGAAAAATACAATGTTACCATAAGGAAGAGACAGTGTGAAGCAGGGGTTAGAACCTTTATGGTACTAAGGGCGATTTCCATATAGATAAAAACCTCTGAACTAATTCTGTACTTCTGTACTAATTCAGTTAATTATTATTTAATCTTAACCATTAAAGTGCTATAATATATGATAATTATATATAAGAAGATAATTCCATTGTTCTGAAATTTGAAATACAAAAATATGAAAGATAAAGAATATAATGTTTTAAAGTTTATAAAACTCTTAGCTTAAATTTTAATTTGAGATAATTGGGTTTGCTTAACTTTGGAAAACTCAGATACGCTGGAAATGAAGATGTAATTTTTAGTTGATTTGAAAGCGATTCTTGGCAACTTTTAATCTGAATAAATAGTACCATCGGTAAGTAGTAGAAAACAATATAATTTTCAGTGATGATTCCTAAGTGAATACTATGTTGGATTTATAAAATTCTAAAATAGAAAAACTATTAAATTTTGATTTTCATGTATTATCTTATTGTAAATTAATTAATTCAATTTGCAAGAAATTAGGAGTTTCATCTGGCATCACCTCAAAAGAGTTTCAAATACTCGTTGTGGTCGCTCATAGTTTTGTAAATCTAGAAACCTCATTTTCAACTACTCTGAAATATTGGAAACACACTTCGCCATATTTCATCGTTAAGTTGTGGTTTCTGCTGTTGTAGTGATGGAAAATGTTCTATGTACTTTTTCTTCAGTTGAGTTGCAAGCCTTTGCAGTCTTGTTTCGAAGCTCTTGATATTGATAACAAAAGAAATAATTAACCTATTCGGTCCTTGCAATTTAAAATATAAGTCATTTAGGTAACAAGTGATGTCGACCATAAATAACAAATCACATAACCAGTTTTGATTCTCTGATTCCATAACGGGACTGCATTTGACGTCCATGAAAAGTTTCTCTATGCTATTCAGTTCATAAAAACGCTAAAGCATTGGTCGCTTTGCTTTACCAGCGAACCTCGAGTCAATATACTCCGCTTCGAGATCTTTCAATTTTTTTCTTTAAAAATCTCTGTTGTTAACCATTTTATTTTTGATGAAGTTAACACATTTTGATCCTTTTTCTTTATATTAATTCTTAGAAATTGTGTACATATTTGCTGTTGATGAATAAGACAAGGGAACATTATCAAGTTGTTTTAATCCAGATGACGGGTCTCCAATTCTTTCTTAATTAAAGCTGCAAGTCCTTTCCGATGTTCTGACATAGCTGACACACCATCTGAAAAGAGAGCTAAGTTTTCCGAAACGGTAAATACAATTCAGTTATTGCTGAGTTTAACTCAAAAAAAAAAGATCTTCACCCTTGGTAGTCGCATGTATCGATTTTAAAGCAATTAAATCCTCTCTTATCGCAAAGTCTGCAATTATTCCAAGTACAAATATAGCAAGTTGTGCTGCATTTGTTATATATGTTATATACATTTTTTTATTCAAAAAAAGACTACTCTTTCTCGTACCATGAATCAATACTACCACGTACAATTCCTCCGTAGAAATTCACAGAAAAGATTTTGGCCGTAATAATATTTTCTATGCAAGACACAAAAGAAGAAGATTGGAACGAAGAAGAACGTGAAAAACATCATTAAAATAACCATCATTGGGAAAGGTTCAAATTTTTGCCCAGCTTGAGTTGATCTACATTTGTAAAATTTAACTGACAAACAGCTAAAGTGACATAGCCTCCCACCTACCCACTTTAAAATAAATCCATATAAAAGAATTAATAAATTTTATTAGAAAAGAGATCAGCCTGATGTTCTAATCCCATCATTCTCTTGTTAAGCATTCACAAAAATGCTCATCAAATTAGCAAAAGTCACCTTTGTTAGTGTGAGTGGAATGTAAATGAGGAACGGATTCCTCCACTTTCTTCTTTGCCTACAACTAAAAATTTCCAAAGAAGCATTTACGTATGTAAATAGACATCATTTAAAGGAAGGGTGGTTGGAAAAGGATAGGTGGAGTAAGATATACAAGGACATCATGGTACTGAAATCTGGATTGGCAATTTAATACAATTAGCAAGCGAAGAGCTGTATTAATATATATGTTACTGTTTGATTTAGGAAATATATGAATTTATTAAAGACAAAGAGTCGATTTCAAATTATGAACAGAATTAACATGTTTTCAATATTTGACATTTTTGCCGAGAGCAGAAGATACTAATTAATACATTGGATCACATGTTTGGAAGTACGTTCTTACAAGGTATTTTTATATGAAGAATATTGATACAAGGAATAAATCTGACGCACTAAGAAAGGATTACTTAACATTAAAAAAAAATTATATATTCTGGCTATTTAAATTGGATTTTCACATCTCTTCTACTGGTATAGACGATGATTAACTTTTAAGCTTAGATTTTGCTGAAATATTTTTCTCATGCATACGCCAGTTTTTGTCTCTATTTAAACATGATATATATATATATATATATATATATATATATATATATATATATATATATATATATATATATATATATATATATTATATATATATATATATATATATAGTAGGCCTATATATATCAGAGGTCCCTACCCTCAGAATAGTTATTCTCTATAATTAAATTTTCTCACCGTTTTACCTGCTACAGAGATATTTAAGTCCCCTGACGATTACCCCATCCAAATCCTAAGTTCTTTCCTCCCTCACCCCTCCCCCAATCTCCTGCCAAAATCGCACAGGTGCTCCACTCTATAAATATTATTCCCAAAGGAATTTAAAATTAGATTGCTGATATCAGAAGGACTTCGCTAAAATTGAAGGCCAATGATAAATTATAGTGAAAT
>SEYY01001418.1:60000-62500 GCA_009176605.1 Armadillidium nasatum | reverse complement strand
TATATATATATATATATATATATATATATATATATTATATATATATATATATATATATATATATATATATATATATATATATATATATATATATATATATATATATATATCGAAAAATAGCAGAAGAGTGGTACAACTGATATATCAAAAAATATCAGAAGAGTGATACAACTGATACATCGGAAATATCAGAAGAATGATAGAATTGATATATCTAAAAATATCAGAAGTGATACAATTGATATGCTGAAAAATATCAGAAGTGTGATACAATTGATATATCGAAAATATCAGAAGAGTGATAGAATTGATATATCGAAGAACATCAGAAGAGTGATACAACAGTCATATTGCTACAGAAAGAAATTAAAATGATTCAATAAGAGTGAGAGAGTTGATGAGATAAAAACTCTAGACTAAACACTTTCAAGAAGAGATAAACGACGTGTACTCCATTTGGGAACAAGTTACACATTAGATATAACTATGGCTGCGTGAGTGTTTTAAATTAATATATTATATATATATATATATATATATATATATATATATATATATATATTATATATATATATATATATATATATATATATAATATATATATATATATATATATATATATATATTAGTACAAAAGAAAATATCAAACATATTAACGAAAGACGAAGATTTGAGCTGTGCTTTCGAAAATGCTTTTTGTATTAGTAATATAAAATATTACTGGAATAGAATACAAGGTTACTTTTGACAAGAAAGAAGAAAAAGTAGGGATTACTGAGGTGTTAAAAGCAATCGTGTATTCTCTCACATAGTTATTTAAAATGTGAAGGATATAAATATCAATTACTCCAGAACTATAATAATATTAATTGAAGCAGTACAAAATGCTTTAACAGAGTGAAAAGAAAAGATATATATATATATATATATATATATATATATATATATATATATATATATATATATATATATATATATATATATATATATATATATATATATATATATATATATATATATATATATATATATATATATATATATATATATATATATATATATATATATATATATATATATATATATATATATATATATATATATATATATATATATATATATATATATATATATATATATATATATATATATATATGTATATATATATATATATATATATATATATATATATATATATATATATATATATATATATATATATATATATATATATATATATATATATATATATATCCCCAGAGAAGGATTCCCATAAAAAGTTTCTATTTTCACTTTATACATGTTTACTGATGCGTTTATAGCATTGTAATTAAATAATATCATAAAAGGAACGATAGAGGGAACAATTAGGGTGAAAACCTGATCCTTGACGGGAGCTCGTATGCTTGAAACTGTTCTTGAAACGATCTTTTTTGGGATCGTGGATGGCTCAGTGGTAGAGCATCGAGTCTTTGTCGTTCTCAGTCGCAACAGGCGGTGGTTCGACCCCAGAGAAGGATTCCCATAAAAAGTTTCTATTTTCACTTTATACATGTTTACTGATGCGTTTATAGCATTGTAATTAAATAATATCATAAAAAGGAACGATAGAGGGAACAATTAGGGTGAAAACCTGATCCTTGACGGGAGCTCGTATGCTTGAAACTGTTCTTGAAACGATCTTTTTCGGGATCGTGGATGGCTCAGTGGTAGAGCATCGAGTCTTTGTCGTTCTCAGTCGCAACAGGCGGTGGTTCGACCCCAGAGAAGGATTCCCATAAAAAGTTTCTATTTTCACTTTATACATGTTTACTGATGCGTTTATAGCATTGTAATTAAATAATATCATAAAAAGGAACGATAGAGGGAACAATAGGGTGAAAACCTGATCCTTGACGGGAGCTCGTATGCTTGAAACTGTTCTTGAAACGATCTTTTTCGGGATCGTGGATGGCTCAGTGGTAGAGCATCGAGTCTTTGTCGTTCTCAGTCGCAACAGGCGGTGGTTCGACCCCAGAGAAGGATTCCCATAAAAAGTTTCTATTTTCACTTTATACATGTTTACTGATGCGTTTATAGCATTGTAATTAAATAATATCATAAAAAGGAACGATAGAGGGAACATTAGGGTGAAAACCTGATCCTTGACGGGAGCTCGTATGCTTGAAACTGTTCTTGAAACGATCTTTTTTGGGATCGTGGATGGCTCAGTGGTAGAGCATCGAGTCTTTGTCGTTCTCAGTCGCAACAGGCGGTGGTTCGACCCCAGAGAAGGATTCCCATAAAAAGTTTCTATTTTCACTTTATACATGTTTACTGATGCGTTTATAGCATTGTAATTAAATAATATCATAAAAAGGAACGATAGAGGGAAATTAGGGTGAAAACCTGATCCTTGACGGGAGCTCGTATGCTTGAAACTGTTCTTGAAACGATCTTTTTTGGGATCGTGGATGGCTCAGTGGTAGAGCATCGAGTCTTTGTCGTTCTCAGTCGCAAC
>SEYY01001418.1:32500-37500 GCA_009176605.1 Armadillidium nasatum | reverse complement strand
GGAAAATGAATGAGAATTCCACAAAACATAAGTGGCTGGAATGAAGGAAGCATCATAGCTGACAAACCTGGAGTTGCTAATATCCAAGCAAAATTCATCTAAAGACAATGAACCCTCTGCAACCAGGACGCATTTAAGGTGTTTGCATTTTCCACTGTAGTACTCATACAAAAAGGAGAGCCCAAAGTCAAGTCGCAAAGATAAAGTACAGAACAATTCAATTCTTTTAGCCATTGACCCTATCCAAAAGATGGGAGAAACCTGAGTCACCCCAGATACGAGAACAGTATTCTATACATGGGTGGATAAGCCTCTTGTATAAATGGAGTAACTGCGAAGAAGAAAAAAAATCTCGCAGCGAAACAGAACTTCCAGCATCTTTGGGGCCGCCATAGCAACCGTTGTGATGTGAGGTTTCCAAGACATATTTTTATTTAAAATGTCAACAGAAGAGACGGGAGAACCACTGTAAGAAATAGAAAAGTTAGGAGGTGTCTTTGAGAGGGAGATATCTTGAGGCTGAATTTTTAAAGATTTGAATTTATTTGAATTTCAGAAGTTGACATAGCTCCAAGGAGAAATTCTATTCAGGTCAGCAAGAATGGTATCGGAAAAATTAAGACGAGAAATAACTCTAGATGCAAAAGAGGGAATAAATTTGAAATTAGTAGAAGAATGGAAGGTCGAGTCTTTGGTATATGAACTGAGAGGGTTAGGTGAACAGTTGAGATCATTAATGAAAAGTAAGGGTAGAATAGGAGACAAGGCAGAACTCTGAGGAACACCACTAATAACAGGAAAGGAAGAGGTCTCCCCATCAACAACAGCCAAAATGGAAAGATTACGGAGAAAACTAAACATAATAAGCAAGCAAAGAGAAGGAGGAAGCACAAATAGTCCCTAAGGGCAGAAGATTATAAAACTGTGACATAGGAAAGTTATCACTAGTAGACCTTGAGCGCTGTAAGTCATAATAATGGTAGGGAAAAAGGAAAAGAGATTCCAGATGATTCAAGAAATGAGAGTTGTGAAGAGTTTCAAAGATCTTAAACAAAGAAGGTTCAGAGAAGCTACCATTCTTCAGAATAGGTTGGATAAATGCATGTTATCAACAATGGGAAAGTACTAGTATTGAGACATAACGAAAAAAGTTGAACTAGTAACGGAACCAGCTCAAAAGCATACTCCCTTAAAACTCGGGAAGGAATGCTAACCAAGCAGCTTGCCTTTCCAACATTCATATATTTCAAAATCCAATACACTTGATCAAATGTAATCTCAGGTATAGGTTTGGGACATCTTGGAGGAGAAGATGGAAGAGGAGTAGGATTACTGGAGTCATCAGGGGTTGAATAAGAGAACAGGACGTCAAAGAGCATTGGCGGCTCAAGGGCTGGACAAACCGGGCAACCGCCCAGGGCCCCGTGTTAAGGAGGGATCTCACGCCTGTTTCCTTGAAAGTGTTTCGCGCAAATACAACTTTAAAAAAAAAAAAAACACGGAAAGCCAGTGTCACTATGCCATCAACAGATTTGTGGCTTGACAGTTGTGATATATATATATATATATATATATATATATATATATATATATATATATATATATATATATATATATATATATATATATATATATATATATATATATATATATATATATATATATATATATATATATATATATATATATATATATATATATATATATATATATATATATATATATATATATATATATATATAATATATATATATATATATATATATATATATATATATATATATATATATATATATATATATATATATATATATATATATATATATATATATATATATATATATATATATATATATATATATATATATATATATATATATATATATATATATATATATATATATATATATATATATATATATATATATATATATATATATATATATATATATATATATATATATATATGCAAACCATTGGTATGAAAATGACCCCATTAAAAGCAAACTAAACCGCACATTCATGCTTGATCAAAATCGTTGGAATTGTTCGCCGCAAACCCTATAAAAACATTGGAACGTTTTCCCATTCATTATTCACGTTTGAACTCGCGTAATAGGAAAGCTTTGCCGCGATTCTTTAATACTTGTATACTTTATGAGCCTCATGCCCTGAATATATAAATGTATTCTCGATTTCCTTCTCATTTTTAACTTGATTTATTTATTTGCAAAGTATTTTCATCCCCGCCATTTTTAAATAATTGTTCGGTCTGGTCTCAAAAGATTCTGGATTCTAGGTGCTCTTATTGTTTTCTTTATAAAAAATTTTTTTTTATTATATATAATATATATAATATATATATATATATATATATATATATATATTATATATATATATATATATATATATATATATATATATATATATATATATATATATATATATATATATATATATATATATAACCTAACCAAAAACTATCCTAGACTAACTAGAAATAACCTAACCTAACTTAAAATAAAAAACTTACTAAACAATTTTTTTATTGCCAACATTGATAATAATTGATTAGATTTAAGTGATATCATTATCGATATTTCAATATCGTAATACCAGAAATCTACAATATTATATATATATATATATATATATATATATATATATATATATATATATATATATATATATATATATATATATATATATATATATATATATATATATATATATATATATATATATACATATATATATATATATATATATATATATATATATATATATATATATATATATATATATATATATATATATATATATATATATATATATATATATATATATATATATATATATATATATATATATATATATATATATATATATATATATATATATATATATATATATATATATATATATATACATATACATATACATATATATATATATATATATACATATACATATACATATATATATATATATATATATATATATATATATATATATATATATATATATATATATATTATATATATATATATATATATATATATATATATATATATATATATATATATATATATATATATATATATATATATATATATATATATATATATATATATATATATATATATATATGCAGCAATTAACTTCCTTATTCGGGAACATTCAAGCATAAGGTAATTTGAATAATTTTTTCTTTTGATGCTTTCTTGGAGTTCGTTTCTAAAGTTTAACTTGAATTTGAATATTTAAAAGTTAAGAAAAAGTTAAAAAGTAATTTCATTTTCATATAGATCTTCATATTTAAGTGGTTCATTTATTATCGCATTTATAGTTTGAAAGAAAATATAATTTAATTATGATTAACTTATATTCTGGTAGCAGGGCATCCAAAAAGATACTATCGCTACCCAAATAAAAGGGCTAAGTGTGGGGTCTGGTTAAGTAAAGTCGTTAAGTCTGGGGTCTAGTTTAAGTAAAGTCATTAAGTCTGGGGTCTGGTTAAGTAAAGTGGTTAAGTCTGGGGTCTGAGAATTGGACAGAGAAAATATGGTATTCCCCTTAAAACAGATTTAGATAAAGAAGGAACATTGACTTAATACTTTTCTGACCACCATTGAGGTCAGAATGAGTATCCACGCCTTCTAGGCCATTATCCCTACACGATGAGAGATGTAGGATAAATGAAATTGAAAGTCCCTCATTCTCAAGGAGACGCTTTGAAATTATTGGGTGAGGGATAACGTATTCTGTTTCTTTCCGCAGTAGTCATTCACCATGTTTTTTTATTTTCAAAGAATTTTCAAAAGATATATATTATTATTATATATATATTATATATATATATATATTATATATATATTATATATATATATATATATATATATATATATATATATATATATATATATATATATATATATATATATATATATTATATTATTATTATTATTATTATTATTATTATTATTATTATTATTATTATTATTATTATTATTATTATTATTATTATTATTATTATTATTATTATATATTATTATTATTATTATTATTATTATTATTATTGTTTATTTTATTATTGTCCGTATTATTAATTATTATTATTGTTTTTGTTTTTACTATTACTATTGTAATTATTTTCTCATGGTTACTGGCGCTGTCTTTTATAAATATCATTAATTATATTTCGATTACTAAAACTTGTAGAATAAATACTAAAATCCTGTTCCTGTTATTATTATTTCTATTATAGCTATTACTATTATTGTTATCATTCTGGTTTTCATTATTATTATTATTATTATTATTATTATTATTATTATTATTATTATTATTATTATTATTATTATTATTATTATTATTAGTAATATTAGTAGTAGTAGTAGTAGTAGTAGTTCTTCTTTGGGCTCAGACCACGAATTTCCCCCTCCCCCAGAAGGCATTTTTAGTTTTGTCCAATGCATATTAAGTATACGATGAATTGTTTTATTAGAATTTTGTTACTATAAAATGAATAAAGATTAAAGATAACCAATATTTCTGAAAATTCTTATCATGACTTGAAATTTTTGTTAGTATTAATTTTGTTATAATCATTGTAATCCCTTTCGTTCCTACTTTATGTAGTGTCATTAGCATTATTATTATTATTGTTTGTGATATTATATGCATCATATTTGTGCTTTAATAGTTATTAAAATAAATTGATGAACTATTTATCGACTAAACTTTGGGGCTCAATGGAAACTACTTTGTATCCTCTTAGAAGCTCCTTTTCAGAGAAATGTTCTACAAACAAATTATTAATATTTATTTAGTAGTACAGGACGTACTGAAACATTGTACAAATTATAATTGTACTTTTCTGAAAAAAATATAGAAATGAAAAATAAATTATTATTATTATTATTATTATTATTATTATTATTATTATTATTAATATTATTATTATTATTATTATTATTATTATTATTATTATTATTATT
>SEYY01001418.1:15000-27500 GCA_009176605.1 Armadillidium nasatum | reverse complement strand
TTGAGTCTATTAACTGCTGTTGGGAGGGACGTCTTTCAAATTGAAAGGAATAATGAAGGGTGGAGTCATCAGCATAGGAGTGGATAGGAGATGAAGTAATAGAGAGAAGGTCATTAATGAAAAGTAGAAAAAGTGTTGGGATAGGACAGATCCTTGAGGAACACCACTATTAATAGATTTAAAGGATGAACGGTGGCCGTCTACAACAGCTGCTATAGAACGACCGGAAAGGAAATTAGCGAGAAGGTCACAGAGAGAAGGATAGATTCCGAAAGAGGGAAGTTTGGAAATCAAAGCTTTGTGCCAGACTCTATCGAAAGCTTTCGATATGTCCAGCGCGACAGCAAAAGATTCACCGAAATGCCGAAGAGCGGAGGACCAAGAGTCAGAGAGAAGGGAAAAGAAGATCACCAGTAGAGCGTTTCTTACGAAAGCCATACTGGCGATCAGAGATAAGATTAGAAGAATTGAGATGTTTCCAAATCTTCCTGTTAAGGATAGATTCGAAAACTTTAGAGAGAACGGAGGTTCAAAGAAATAGGACGATAGTTAGAGGGTTGAGAGGGGTCCCCCTTCTTCGGCACAGGTTGAATGAGCGCACGTTTCCAGCAAGAAGGGAAGGTTGAAGTAGAAAGACAAAGACGAAATAGTTTACCAAGGCAGGGTGCAAGCTCGGAAGCACAAGTTTTGAGAACCACAGGAGGAATACCATCAGGACCGTACGCCTTCTTAGTGTTAAGCTCAGAGAGAGCAGAAATGACATCTTTAGAAGAAATTACTAATTTTAGGCATAAATGAGTTGGAGGGGGTTGAAGGAGGAGGAACAGCTCCGGAATCGTCTAAGGTTGAATTAGAGGCAAAAGTTTGAGCGAAGAGTTCAGCTTTAGAAGAAGGTAAAACGGCAGTTGTGCCGTCAGAAGATACTAAAGGAGGGAAAGAGGAAGAAGCAAAGTTAGAGTTGACATTTTTTGCAAAATGCCAGAAAGAACGTGAAGGAAGAGGAACCAGAAAGATTATTGCATTTTGCGGAGAAAAGAGTTTTTAGTGTTACGAAGAATAGATTTTGCACGATTCCGGGATGAAATATAAGTAGCATGAGTTTCTGGAGTTTGAAGACGACGGTAATCCCTGAAGGCAGCATCCCTGCGGCGGATAGCACGAGAACAAGCAGAGTTAAACCAAGGTTTGTTAGGTTTAGTAGAAGGGAAAGAATATGGAATGTACGCCTCCATGCCAGAGAGAATCACCTCGGTAATGCGTTCTGCACACTCCGAGGGACCCCTCCCACGGAAGCAATAATCATTCCACGGGAAATCAAAGAAGTACGACCGCAAGTCCGACCAGCTTGCGGCACCGAAGTGCCACAAGCGTTTCCTTTCCGTAGAAGGGGGCCGTTCTTGCGGAAGACTTGAAGAGACAGAACAAGATACAGAGATAAGAAGGTGATCGGATGAACCCAGAGGAGGAAAGAGTTTAACAGTATAAGGAGAAGGATTAGAAGTTAGGAAAAGGTCAAGTATGTTGGGTTCATCACCAAGACGATCAGGGATACGAGTAGGGAGCTGCACCAACTGCTCAAGGTTGTTCTGGATAGCGAAAAGGAAGGCGACGTTCACCAGCTGGATCATGAGAACTAGATGAAAGCCATTGGCGGTGGTGAACATTGAAATCACCTAAATATGATGATTTCAGAGAAAGGAGAAGAAGAGAATGTGCTCTATTTTGGAGTTTAAATAGTCGAAGAATTTAGGATAGTCAGTAGAATTAGGAGATAAATAAACAGAACAAATAAATTTAGTCGTAGAATTGCAAGAGAGCTTAAGCCATAAGGTAGAAAATTCAGAAGACTCCAAATTAGAGACACACGAGAACAAACGACATCGTTGCGCACATATGCACAACAACCGCCTTTGGCTGAAAATTGAGGATAGAGACAGTAGGAGGAAACAGAATAGGGTTTGCTGTCAGAACGCTCAAACATCTGAGTTTCGGTCAAGAATAAGAGGTGAGGTCTAGAAGAAGAGAGGTGGTGTTCAACAAAGTGGAAATTAGAGTGAAGACCGCGAATGTTGCAGAAATTAATGAAAAAAATAGACCGTGCATCAGGACAAGCCGGCGGCCGAGTCCTGGTGGCACCAACCCCATCACCGGAGGCCACCAACTCCCAAGTGGTGATGGGGGAAGGGGTGGATGAGGGGCTATTTTTGGAAGCCGCCCCCCGTTGCTTCTCCGAGGCTACCGAAGTTGACGCCATTTTGATTTATTTTTATTTTTAAGATGTGTTAAGAAATGATTTATGTATGTAAAGGAGAGCCACTCCGTGTAGATAGAAGGTGAGCGCGAAAGGGAGCGAACCATTGGGCACCGGGATGAGATAGGAGTACCTTTAACACTCCCGTATACCCAACAGGGGGTAATCTCATCGCTTCGGGAGCGCTACTTCCCCCTCCCCGTATATATATATATATATATATATATATATATATATATATATATATATATATATATATATATATATATATATATATATATATATATATATATATATATATAGATAGATAGATAGATAGATAGATAGATAGATAGATAGATAGATATTATTGTGAATTTCAGATTTCTGTGAATTACAACTGTTCAGAAAAACTGAAAAAATAAGGATATAACAAGATTTTCGACACTACCGTGGCATAACGGTAGGACCATTGACATGTGCTTAACTGCGTTGGTTCGATTCCCCATGCGGATTCTAGGAAGGAATTACCTAGAAAGTTCCCCCTCCTTGTATAGGGCAATGCCCGTGAAGTACCACCTTTTTTTAAAAAAATAAATAAATGATAATCTTAATACAAAGTAGTACCCTGGCAATTAAAATATGTATTTTTTTTACTCGTACCAAAATTTACCTTTGCCCGTACCTACTTTTAAAGACTCATAATACCCGTACCTACTTTCAAAGACTCATAATACCCGTACCTACTTTTAAAGACTCATAATACCCGTACCTACTTTCAAAGACTCATAATACCCGTACCCACTTTCAAAGACTCATAATACCCGTACCCACTTTCAAAGACTCAAAATGCCCATACCTACTTTCAAAGACTCATAATACCCGTACCTACTTTCAAAGACTCATAATACCCGTACCTACTTTCAAAGACTCAAAATGCCCGTACCTACTTTCAAAGACTCATAATACCCGTACCTACTTTCAAAACTCAAAATGCCCATACCTACTTTCAAAGACTCATAATACCCGTACCTACTTTCAAAAACTCAAAATGCCCGTACCTACTTTCAAAGACTCATAATACCCGTACCCACTTTCAAAGACTCAAAATGCCCATACCTACTTTCAAAGACTCATAATACCCGTACCTACTTTCAAAGACTCATAATACCCGTACCCACTTTCAAAGACTCAAAATGCCCATACCTACTTTCAAAGACTCATAATACCCGTACCTACTTTCGAAGACTCATAGTACCCGTACCTACTTAAAAAGACTCATAATACTCGTACCTACTTTCAAAGACTCATAAATCTCATCTATTACTACTTATAAAAAATAAAAATAAAAAATAATTTGAAACTTAAAACTGTCTTGCAAACAATAAAATATTTATAGTAATAAAACATTACCATATTCTCTAAAAATAGTTTGTTTCTTTGAATTGATTTACCAGAACTATCTACTACTTTCTTCATTTAACGAAAATTAAATTTTTAAATTATAATTAAATTAATTTTAAATTAAAAAAAAAAAAAAAAAAAAAAAAAAAAAAAATATATATATATATATATATATATATATATATATATATATATATATATATATATATATATATATATATATATATATATATATATATATATATATATATATAATTCAACTTATATAATGGATTAGAGGATGCACAAGTATTAGTAATTATCCAACAATAATTGATGCATTAATTTTATATTGTTTATAACTCAAAAGTAATCTTCTTACAAGTATAGGAAGATTAAATCTCCTACCCTCCTACCTATATATATATATATATATATATATATATATATATATATATATATATATATATATATATATATATATATATATATATATATATATATATATATATATATATATATATATATATATATATATATATATACTTTTGATGATATATGGATATATGTAAAGGAAGATTTATAAACATTTCAATTCTTCTAATCTTATCTCTGATCGCCAGTATGGCTTTCGTAAGAAACACACCACTGGTGATGTTCTTTCCCTTCTCTGGCACAAAGCTTTGATTTCCAAACTTCTCTCTTTCGGAATTTATCATTCTCTCTATGGCCTTCTCTCTGATTTCCTTTCTGGTCGTTCCATAACAGCTGTTGTAAACTGCTTCCGTTGAGTCTTTAAATCTATTAATAGTGGTGTTCCTCAAGGATCTGTCCTATCCCCAACACTTTTTCTACTTTTCATTAAAGAACTTCTCCCTGTTACTTCATCTCCAATCCACTCCTATGCCGATGACTCCACTCTGCATTACTCTTTCAAACTCGAAATTCGCCCCTTCCTCCATCTTTCTACTGGACACAATCTTCCACACAACTATGATATCTTCTTCGAAAATACACAACACAAACCTTCATCTCTCTTTAATATTCTCGCGGCGTATCCTTTTCTCGTTATCTTTCTTGGAAAAATCACATTAGTTCTCTTTCTAAACAAACTTCTAATAGGTTAGGTGTTCTGAGGCGCCTTCAGAATTTCTTCACTCCACCCCAGTTGCTTGCTCTTTATAGGAGTGTTGTTCGCCCTTGTATGGAATGCGCCTTGCATATCTGTTGTGGTTCTACTCATCCAGCTCTCCTAGAGAAGGTGAAGAATAGGGTTTTTAATCTTATAAACTCCAATCTCTTTCTCCCTTTCGAATTGTTGGGTCACTTTCTCTATGCTATCGCTATTACAATGGACATTGCTCTTCTGAAATCTCCCGTCGTATACCTCTTCTATTGAGGAGATATCTTTCTTCACAGTTTCATCCTTTCTCTTTCCATCTCTCTGACTCCAGACTTAACCGCAATGCTTAATCTTACATGTACTCTACTGGAAAAGTCTGGAACACACTATCTTCATCTATTTTTCCAACTTCCTATGACCTACACACTTACTATATATATATATATATATATATATATATATATATATATATATATATATATATATATATATATATATATATATATATATATATATATATATATTATATTACTTCTTACTACTTCTACTTCTACTTCCGCTCCCAGGAAGGCTAAAAGCCTGTCAGCTGCACCAGCCGGCGTCTCCACGCAGTCCTGTCCGCGATGACACCCTCCGCCTTCACCTGCTCCATTGTTGGTAGTTGGTGTCTCCGCAACGAATCCTCCACCGAGTCCCTCCATCTTTTCCTCGGTCGGCCTCTCGGTCTTCTACCATCCGGTCTCCAATTCCATCTCTTTTTTGCCACTCTAACCTCTTCTAACTATATATATATATATATATATATATATATATATATATATATATATATATATATATATATATATATATATATATATATATATATATATATATATATATATATATATATATAATTAGTGATGGAGCGGATGTCATATTTTCTTATTTGCGAATGCGATTGCAGATGCGGATGCGGATATAGAATTTTCGTCAAGTGCGGAGGAGGATGTAGAATTTTCGTAAGTGCGGATGCGGATGTTAATTTTGATGAGGGTGCTCCAAGGATGCGGATGCCATCATATAAAAATATATATATATATATATATATATATATATATATATATATATATATATATATATATATATATATATATATATATATATATATATATATATATATATATATATATATATATATATATATATACTTTTCAAATTAATTTTAGAAGCATTATAGATGACGAGCACTCTTTAATTAATTATTATTGTTTAAAAAAAATTATATTTATCAATAAAAAAAATAAAATAAAAAAATTAAATAACAAAATATTTTCCACCTTTTTTTAAAAAGATTTCTAAGCCAATTAAAAATTTTCCCATTGACTAAAAGTTTGAAGAGAAACTTAGATTCTCCATTATTTACTTTAATAAAAGATAATACTTAAAACTATTATAGTATTCATTAATTTATTAAAAAAGATTGAAATATGTTTTCTTACGTTCTTCACTATATTATAGAAGCCCTCACTAATTGCCCCTAAACAATGATATAACGTCAAAAAGGCCTGATAAGTATTATGGACACTTTTAATAAGGTTATATAAAACCTCACAACGCAAGTCATTAAAGTAATTCTCTTTAGTATCCTTTTACAAACACAATTTTCCTCCCTATCTTTGGCGTATACTTGTGGCTTAGCATCGTTTCTATTTATTTTTATCATGCTTACAATTTTTCTCTCTTTTTTCTTCTTCTTCTTCTTCCTATTTTCCTTTCTATTCCAAAGTAATTTTCAACGTAAGCAATTTCTTCCCTCTTCAGACGTCTCTTAGAAAAGGTAAAAATGGTCTCAGAATAAATATAGGCGTCTCTCTATCCCGCTATTGTAATTTCGAGATAAAGTAAAATTTGAGACTTATGAAAATGACATGGCTGGGGGGACCTTAAACGACTCCTTAGCTTATATGAGGTAAGAGTTAAAGTATCCTATCCTAGCTTCATTGAATTTAAAATACCATTTTTTTTCCTCCAAAAACAAGTGTTATCTTTTCTTACTTCAAATTTAAAGTTATTGTATTTGTTCTAGATCATATTTATCGCTTTTAATTCTATTTGCATAAAAGTATAAGGAAAAATTGATAGGTTTGTATGCTTTTGAAATTAAATATTAAACAATATAAGAAAAACAGAATATAGCTTAGAACGTTGTGAGAATTGGGAATAATATTTTGCTGCTTAAGATGATAACACCCCAAGTAATTGAATATATAAAGTTTCGCAATATTTATTCTATCTTTGCATATTGCAGTCTTATATATATATATATATATATATATATATATATATATATATATATATATATATATATATATATATATATATATATATATATATATATATATTCTAAAATCGGCATCCGTGATAGACCTTGCCAGCCAGCGGATGTTTACCGTCGGCCCGTGAAACCCTTGGTTCATCCTCGAATGAACCTACTGGCAGGGCCAATAACTCTTCCTGGGGCAGATTTATATATATATATATATATATATATATATATATATATATATATATATATAATATATATATATATATATATATATATATATATATAATCCTCCTTCTTAAACTTACTTAGGCTACTTATTACTTAGATTGAAGCAACATGCAACAGTGTCATGTATGTACGGATATACTTGGTCTGTTTACACTTTTTATCTACATACATATATATATATATATATATATATATATATATATATATATATATATATATATATATATATATATATATATATATATATATAATATATATTTAGCTTGTACTTCTTTGATTTCCGATAGAAGATCCCTGTTTGTTTTTCGATGGGAGTGTTCGCTGGAAATGTTCTGAGCTTGTAATCGTGGTGATTCTCGCTATGAAATGAGAACGTCCGTTTCATGTATTATTCCCGCTCAGCTAAAATTAATAATTCTCTTCCTGTATATATATATATATATATATATATATATATATATATATATATATATATATATATATATATATATATATATATATATATATATATATATATATATATATATATATATATATATATATATATATAATTTTTTTTTTTTTTTTTTTTTTTATTTTATATATTATATTATATTATATATATATATATTATATATATATATATATATATATATATATATATATATATATATATATATATATATATATATATATATATATATATATATATATATATTTAACTATAGATTCACGAATAACTATCTTTCAAACTTGGAACTTGTATGTTGTTTATATTTCAAATTAATATTGTCCAAAATCTATTTTCGTAGCCAGACATCCCTTTTCTGCATGGAAAATTAAAAAATCTTTTTCGGTCCCCGATTTTTTCCTAATTCTAACATCATACTAAATAATGTCTAATCTAGCATTACTATTTCATTCTTGACTACTCATAATTTTTTTATCTATTTTTACCATTTGTTAAGATGATCATTAAGAGGTCAAACTTTTCTCCTTATCTATCTATGACAGTTTTTCGTTTTCTTCCTCTCAACTCATTTAAGTTATGTTCATGATGAGTATTTTTATAACGTTATTTTTTATGTTGAACATTAATTTATTATTTTAATTCTGTATACTAAGATAAATCATTTACTAGTTGGGTTCTAAATAATATTATTTTTTGTTTTTAGAATTTGGTTGGGTGGCCTCAGAACTGCTTTTAATTTTTTCAGGGGTTTCTACATTAC
Source organism: Armadillidium nasatum (assembly GCA_009176605.1). Taxonomy (NCBI): domain Eukaryota; kingdom Metazoa; phylum Arthropoda; class Malacostraca; order Isopoda; family Armadillidiidae; genus Armadillidium; species Armadillidium nasatum. The sequence continues at coordinate 19,020 of SEYY01001418.1, read as the reverse complement.
TACAGTTAATTCATTGGAACCTAATATTTTATTTATTTTAAATAAGTTACCTGCTTTTTACGGACTTCCAAATGGGTAAATTGTTCAAAAGATATTAATCCGTTTGTTCTAAAATCCAATTTTTTGGGATTCCATCTATGAACTTCTCGCTGTCTGTTCTGTTGGAAACTTTTATTCAGTTAGTCTGTACCGTAATAATGAAACTCCCTTTTCAGGAGTCTAAATACTGTTCTAGAGATCTAATTATAGATCTTTCTGAAGTTTCGAATTTATCTTTAAGCATACAAATCTGAAAACTTTATAATTTTTTGCACTGTCTCAAATGGCCAGTTTGAAATAAGGAACTTTCTTTTCTCTTTGATCCTCTCTCTGCCTTTCAGTATTTTGGTGTGTAATTTTTGTGTTGGCGTTTAACATTTGGAAAAAATTTTATTGAATTTGACGCAGTTTTTTCATTTCTACATTTTACTCTTTAGACAGCTCCTCATTGTAATCTATTCTTTGACTTCCTTTCTGGTTCCCATATAGCAGTTGACGAATAACAACTGCTGTTCTTCAGATCTATAAATATTATTCTTCAAGGTTTTGTTCTATCCTCCACTCTCTTTCTGGGTTATATCATTGATCTTCCATGTACGACTTTTTCACTTGTCCATTCCTATACGGAAGACTCACCACAGATTTACTCCTTACATTTTTTAAAAACAAAATACCCAGCAAAAAATATTTGATGCTAGAAAGGTATTTCTTTGGGAAATTAACCTCTGGGTTAATCGAAGAGAGAAAATATATTTGCTTCAAAATGACTCAAACCTCAATTCCTTTGTCTATGTAATTGTTATCGTCATCTTCCATACATTTAAAAACATTGAAAATTTTCTTCTTTTCTTAATATTTATTTTTGGAATTTCTTTATCCACTGATCTTTATGGATTTTTATTTTATCTCACTAATATAACAAGATACATTGGAAAAATTGTCCTAACGAATCGTTGGGACAAGTGGCAAAAATGTCACAGCAAATTTTTTTCAGTTATTTTTTTATTAGAAAATAAATCGGTGAAGAGACTATATATATATATATATATATATATATATATATATATATATATATATATATATATATATATATATATATATATATATATATATATATATATATATATATATATATATATATATATAAAAATTTTTTTTTTTTTTTTTTTTTTTGACTACGTGGAAAGTGACAAGTTGATAAACCCCCCATCGGCCCCTTTTGAATGGGGGATATGTCATCTCCTCTCTGAATGTATGCTTAGTCGTTGAAATAATATGAATAAACGAATAAAAGTAGAAAAAATATATTGTCTGAAAAATGACTGTATAAAAACAGTTCACTGAAAGGCACAGACAGATAGACAGTCAAAAAAAAAAAAAAAAAAAAAAAAAAAAAACAATAAACATTAAGAGACAAACGAACTCTTATAAAGAATCTAATAATAGAATTTTCGCTATAAAATTCTCTAACTCTCAAATTTATTAGAAAATTTATCATAATAGATAATTGGAAAAATATAAAAATTTAAATTTCCTTCCCATCAATTAATGAAACTTTCCTTTTGGATGGAAGAAGAAGTAATTACCGAACCATCCGAACGAAATTTATTATTAGTTCGTCTTTATGTCATTAATTTTCGTTCTTCGCCTCGAGTATTTCAGAGAAGAGAAGCTTCGAATAATTTTTATTTTTTTTTTTTATATTTTTTTTACTTCGCTATAAAAATATTATTTTTAGATTAAATGATATTGGTGCGAGTATTAATCTTTCCTACTGCTTTAAATTAGAAATTTTATATTAAAATTTAATGAATTCTTCTTCTGTATAGAGTTGTGTATACGTATACATATAAGCTTTTTATACACTGATGGAAAATGGCAAATATATATATGTATGTGTATGTATGTATGTATGTATATGTATGTATGTATGTATATATGTATGTATATATGTATGTATGTATGTATGTATGTATGTATGTATGTATGTATGTATGTATGTATGTATGTATGTATGTATGTATGTGTACGAGTAAAAAGTGAATTTATTATTGCAAATCTTTAAAAATATGATTTTCGTGATTTCAAAATTCCTACGACAATACACGAGGATGAAAAAAAAAGAAACTAAGATGAATTCTCTTCATAAGTTTATTCCTTTTTACTCATAGGCCTATGTCACATCTCTATTCAAGTTGAAGACTGAAAAGACAGGAAAAGGAAAAAACATCAAAGTCCAATTTTAACACAAACCCTCAGACGCTTTAAAGTGAGGAATTTTAAATCAAGAAGAAAAAACGGAAGATAAGAGAATTTCCACAAAAAAGATGTCGCTGGAAAGATGGAAGTACTATTCGATCACCACTTAAAAATCGTGCTGATAAACAGTATCACCCTCCCCCCCAACCACATCCCTTGTGCTACTTAAATGTCACAACAAATGAGGAATACGATTGGACAACTGCCTCTAGTACCTGAAGATGTAAATGAAACTCAGGAGACTCTCAAGTTTGCAAGACTCTCAAGTTTCTTAATATTTTTATTTTTATTTTTTTTTTTAATTAGTGTGAATGATTAGGTGATGATTCCGGCTATTGTAAATACTCTAGAGTACATAGCACTACAGTAAATATGTTAATTTGATTGTAGGTATATTGAAGGTTTCATTACATTACCATTGAAAACATCAAACAATGGCAAAAAAAAATTATTTATATTTAATTTATTAAAGTATTTTTAAGAGCTAGAGAAGAATGTCCATTATAAAACAAAATCTATATTTTTAATTAAAACTTGTCCAAAAATTTACTTATGATCAGTTTTATCGTTTTAAAAAAAAAGTAAAAAGAAATTTCTTAGTATCATAATATCAAACGCAGTTTACTATCATTATCATTAATATCATCATTACTACCATAATCATTATTATTATTATTATTATTATTATTATTATTATTATTATTATTATTATTATTATTATTATTATTATTATTATTATTTATTATTATTATTTTTATTATTATTATTATTATTTTTATTATTATTATTATTATTATTATTATTATTATTATTATTATTATTATTATTATTATTATTATTATTATTATTATTATTATTATTATTATTATTATTATTATTGTCATTATTATTGTCATTATTATTGTCATTATTATGCACGTCTTTTAGGTTGTTCTAGAAAACCTTCAATCAAGACATTCTCTAACATTATTTCCCAAGGATCTATTTTCATGGAACTACGAATAATTTAAATATATTAAGCTGCGTTTTCTTGTTCAAAAGATTGAGGAATTTTTAAATGAAATTTATCCCAAAATTTACAGTAAAATTTGGACCACACACTCGTTTCAGACCTTGCACATAAAGGATAAAGGATTTCGCTCATTTTTGTGGCCGTTAACACCCTTCAATTTCCTAAAATTTATAATATTTTATTCATAATTATTTATATCATAATTATTATATCGAATTTTACTTATATTTTTAAATAAAACTAATCTTACTTTGTTTAGAGTCGATTTATATCGTACATAATTTTTTCACTTAAATGGTAATAATTTATTATACATGCATCTCCTCCATATATATATATATATATACTATATATATATATATATATATATATAATATATAATATATATATATATATATATATATATATATATATATATATAATATAATATTAATTTGAAGAATAATGATGGTAAATGTAATGAATATTCACTTTCTCAGCTACTTAATGATTCTGAGGTTACGATAGACAAATGCTCGTGTGCCATGTATTAAATTTACTTACCTTTTGTTTCAATGTTGAAGAAAACTATTCTACATAATGTAGTAATTAATTAGATTATGTTGAAAATATATTCTTTCAAATATATAAGAGTAAAGGAATAGAAAGGCGATTTTTCATTATTCATTGTACAAAAAAAATAAACTATCATAATTTGAATTCAAATTTAT
>SEYY01001418.1:0-7500 GCA_009176605.1 Armadillidium nasatum | reverse complement strand
TAAATAAGTTTTGTATTTCCCTTAACATTTTCGATAGTCAATTACCTAAAATATTGGAACGACCCAGATAATATGAGGCAGGAGTCTGATTCTTTTCCATATAATGATTCTAAATTATATAATACCACTATCGAACGCCTCACATTTATATTTTTCACACTTAGTTTAATGAATTTGAATGGAATATTACGTTTAAATAAGTTTTGTATTTCCCTTAACATTTTCGATAGTCAATTACCTAAAATATTGGAACGACCCAGATAATATGAGGCAGGAGTCTGATTCTTTTCCATATAATGATTCTAAATTATATAATACCACTATCGAACGCCTCACATTTATATTTTTCACACTTAGTTTAATGAATTTGAATGGAATATTACGTTTAAATAAGTTTTGTATTTCCCTTAACATTTTCGATAGTCAATTACCTAAAATATTGGAACGACCCAGATAATATGAGGCAGGAGTCTGATTCTTTTCCATATAATGATTCTAAATTATATAATACCACTATCGAACGCCTCACATTTATATTTTTCACACTTAGTTTAATGAATTTGAATGGAATATTACGTTTAAATAAGTTTTGTATTTCCCTTAACATTTTCGATAGTCAATTACCTAAAATATTGGAACGACCCAGATAATATGAGGCAGGAGTCTGATTCTTTTCCATATAATGATTCTAAATTATATAATACCACTATCGAACGCCTCACATTTATATTTTTCACACTTAGTTTAATGAATTTGAATGGAATATTACGTTTAAATAAGTTTTGTATTTCCCTTAACATTTTCGATAGTCAATTACCTAAAATATTGGAACGACCCAGATAATATGAGGCAGGAGTCTGATTCTTTTCCATATAATGATTCTAAATTATATAATACCACTATCGAACGCCTCACATTTATATTTTTCACACTTAGTTTAATGAATTTGAATGGAATATTACGTTTAAATAAGTTTTGTATTTCCCTTAACATTTTCGATAGTCAATTACCTAAAATATTGGAACGACCCAGATAATATGAGGCAGGAGTCTGATTCTTTTCCATATAATGATTCTAAATTATATAATACCACTATCGAACGCCTCACATTTATATTTTTCACACTTAGTTTAATGAATTTGAATGGAATATTACGTTTAAATAAGTTTTGTATTTCCCTTAACATTTTCGATAGTCAATTACCTAAAATATTGGAACGACCCAGATAATATGAGGCAGGAGTCTGATTCTTTTCCATATAATGATTCTAAATTATATAATACCACTATCGAACGCCTCACATTTATATTTTTCACACTTAGTTTAATGAATTTGAATGGAATATTACGTTTAAATAAGTTTTGTATTTCCCTTAACATTTTCGATAGTCAATTACCTAAAATATTGGAACGACCCAGATAATATGAGGCAGGAGTCTGATTCTTTTCCATATAATGATTCTAAATTATATAATACCACTATCGAACGCCTCACATTTATATTTTTCACACTTAGTTTAATGAATTTGAATGGAATATTACGTTTAAATAAGTTTTGTATTTCCCTTAACATTTTCGATAGTCAATTACCTAAAATATTGGAACGACCCAGATAATATGAGGCAGGAGTCTGATTCTTTTCCATATAATGATTCTAAATTATATAATACCACTATCGAACGCCTCACATTTATATTTTTTACACTTAGTTTAATGAATTTGAATGGAATATTACGTTTAAATAAGTTTTGTATTTCCCTTAACATTTTCGATAGTCAATTACCTAAAATATTGGAACGACCCAGATAATATGAGGCAGGAGTCTGATTCTTTTCCATATAATGATTCTAAATTATATAATACCACTATCGAACGCCTCACATTTATATTTTTCACACTTAGTTTAATGAATTTGAATGGAATATTACGTTTAAATAAGTTTTGTATTTCCCTTAACATTTTCGATAGTCAATTACCTAAAATATTGGAACGACCCAGATAATATGAGGCAGGAGTCTGATTCTTTTCCATATAATGATTCTAAATTATATAATACCACTATCGAACGCCTCACATTTATATTTTTCACACTTAGTTTAATGAATTTGAATGGAATATTACGTTTAAATAAGTTTTGTATTTCCCTTAACATTTTCGATAGTCAATTACCTAAAATATTGGAACGACCCAGATAATATGAGGCAGGAGTCTGATTCTTTTCCATATAATGATTCTAAATTATATAATACCACTATCGAACGCCTCACATTTATATTTTTCACACTTAGTTTAATGAATTTGAATGGAATATTACGTTTAAATAAGTTTTGTATTTCCCTTAACATTTTCGATAGTCAATTACCTAAAATATTGGAACGACCCAGATAATATGAGGCAGGAGTCTGATTCTTTTCCATATAATGATTCTAAATTATATAATACCACTATCGAACGCCTCACATTTATATTTTTCACACTTAGTTTAATGAATTTGAATGGAATATTACGTTTAAATAAGTTTTGTATTTCCCTTAACATTTTCGATAGTCAATTACCTAAAATATTGGAACGACCCAGATAATATGAGGCAGGAGTCTGATTCTTTTCCATATAATGATTCTAAATTATATAATACCACTATCGAACGCCTCACATTTATATTTTTCACACTTAGTTTAATGAATTTGAATGGAATATTACGTTTAAATAAGTTTTGTATTTCCCTTAACATTTTCGATAGTCAATTACCTAAAATATTGGAACGACCCAGATAATATGAGGCAGGAGTCTGATTCTTTTCCATATAATGATTCTAAATTATATAATACCACTATCGAACGCCTCACATTTATATTTTTCACACTTAGTTTAATGAATTTGAATGGAATATTACGTTTAAATAAGTTTTGTATTTCCCTTAACATTTTCGATAGTCAATTACCTAAAATATTGGAACGACCCAGATAATATGAGGCAGGAGTCTGATTCTTTTCCATATAATGATTCTAAATTATATAATACCACTATCGAACGCCTCACATTTATATTTTTCACACTTAGTTTAATGAATTTGAATGGAATATTACGTTTAAATAAGTTTTGTATTTCCCTTAACATTTTCGATAGTCAATTACCTAAAATATTGGAACGACCCAGATAATATGAGGCAGGAGTCTGATTCTTTTCCATATAATGATTCTAAATTATATAATACCACTATCGAACGCCTCACATTTATATTTTTCACACTTAGTTTAATGAATTTGAATGGAATATTACGTTTAAATAAGTTTTGTATTTCCCTTAACATTTTCGATAGTCAATTACCTAAAATATTGGAACGACCCAGATAATATGAGGCAGGAGTCTGATTCTTTTCCATATAATGATTCTAAATTATATAATACCACTATCGAACGCCTCACATTTATATTTTTCACACTTAGTTTAATGAATTTGAATGGAATATTACGTTTAAATAAGTTTTGTATTTCCCTTAACATTTTCGATAGTCAATTACCTAAAATATTGGAACGACCCAGATAATATGAGGCAGGAGTCTGATTCTTTTCCATATAATGATTCTAAATTATATATAATACCACTATCGAACGCCTCACATTTATATTTTTCACACTTAGTTTAATGAATTTGAATGGAATATTACGTTTAAATAAGTTTTGTATTTCCCTTAACATTTTCGATAGTCAATTACCTAAAATATTGGAACGACCCAGATAATATGAGGCAGGAGTCTGATTCTTTTCCATATATAATGATTCTAAATTATATAATACCACTATCGAACGCCTCACATTTATATTTTTCACACTTAGTTTAATGAATTTGAATGGAATATTACGTTTAAATAAGTTTTGTATTTCCCTTAACATTTTCGATAGTCAATTACCTAAAATATTGGAACGACCCAGATAATATGAGGCAGGAGTCTGATTCTTTTCCATATAATGATTCTAAATTATATAATACCACTATCGAACGCCTCACATTTATATTTTTCACACTTAGTTTAATGAATTTGAATGGAATATTACGTTTAAATAAGTTTTGTATTTCCCTTAACATTTTCGATAGTCAATTACCTAAAATATTGGAACGACCCAGATAATATGAGGCAGGAGTCTGATTCTTTTCCATATAATGATTCTAAATTATATAATACCACTATCGAACGCCTCACATTTATATTTTTTTCACACTTAGTTTAATGAATTTGAATGGAATATTACGTTTAAATAAGTTTTGTATTTCCCTTAACATTTTCGATAGTCAATTACCTAAAATATTGGAACGACCCAGATAATATGAGGCAGGAGTCTGATTCTTTTCCATATAATGATTCTAAATTATATAATACCACTATCGAACGCCTCACATTTATATTTTTCACACACAGTTTAATGAATTTGAATGGAATATTACGTTTAAATAAGTTTTGTATTTCCCTTAACATTTTCGATAGTCAATTACCTAAAATATTGGAACGACCCAGATAATATGAGGCAGGAGTCTGATTCTTTTCCATATAATGATTCTAAATTATATAATACCACTATCGAACGCCTCACATTTATATTTTTTTTCACACTTAGTTTAATGAATTTGAATGGAATATTACGTTTAAATAAGTTTTGTATTTCCCTTAACATTTTCGATAGTCAATTACCTAAAATATTGGAACGACCCAGATAATATGAGGCAGGAGTCTGATTCTTTTCCATATAATGATTCTAAATTATATAATACCACTATCGAACGCCTCACATTTATATTTTTCACACTTAGTTTAATGAATTTGAATGGAATATTACGTTTAAATAAGTTTTGTATTTCCCTTAACATTTTCGATAGTCAATTACCTAAAATATTGGAACGACCCAGATAATATGAGGCAGGAGTCTGATTCTTTTCCATATAATGATTCTAAATTATATAATACCACTATCGAACGCCTCACATTTATATTTTTCACACTTAGTTTAATGAATTTGAATGGAATATTACGTTTAAATAAGTTTTGTATTTCCCTTAACATTTTCGATAGTCAATTACCTAAAATATTGGAACGACCCAGATAATATGAGGCAGGAAGTCTGATTCTTTTCCATATAATGATTCTAAATTATATAATACCACTATCGAACGCCTCACATTTATATTTTTCACACTTAGTTTAATGAATTTGAATGGAATATTACGTTTAAATAAGTTTTGTATTTCCCTTAACATTTTCGATAGTCAATTACCTAAAATATTGGAACGACCCAGATAATATGAGGCAGGAGTCTGATTCTTTTCCATATAATGATTCTAAATTATATAATACCACTATCGAACGCCTCACATTTATATTTTTCACACTTAGTTTAATGAATTTGAATGGAATATTACGTTTAAATAAGTTTTGTATTTCCCTTAACATTTTCGATAGTCAATTACCTAAAATATTGGAACGACCCAGATAATATGAGGCAGGAGTCTGATTCTTTTCCATATAATGATTCTAAATTATATAATACCACTATCGAACGCCTCACATTTATATTTTTTTCACACTTAGTTTAATGAATTTGAATGGAATATTACGTTTAAATAAGTTTTGTATTTCCCTTAACATTTTCGATAGTCAATTACCTAAAATATTGGAACGACCCAGATAATATGAGGCAGGAGTCTGATTCTTTTCCATATAATGATTCTAAATTATATAATACCACTATCGAACGCCTCACATTTATATTTTTCACACTTAGTTTAATGAATTTGAATGGAATATTACGTTTAAATAAGTTTTGTATTTCCCTTAACATTTTCGATAGTCAATTACCTAAAATATTGGAACGACCCAGATAATATGAGGCAGGAGTCTGATTCTTTTCCATATAATGATTCTAAATTATATAATACCACTATCGAACGCCTCACATTTATATTTTTCACACTTAGTTTAATGAATTTGAATGGAATATTACGTTTAAATAAGTTTTGTATTTCCCTTAACATTTTCGATAGTCAATTACCTAAAATATTGGAACGACCCAGATAATATGAGGCAGGAGTCTGATTCTTTTCCATATATAATGATTCTAAATTATATAATACCACTATCGAACGCCTCACATTTATATTTTTCACACTTAGTTTAATGAATTTGAATGGAATATTACGTTTAAATAAGTTTTGTATTTCCCTTAACATTTTCGATAGTCAATTACCTAAAATATTGGAACGACCCAGATAATATGAGGAGGCAGGAGTCTGATTCTTTTCCATATAATGATTCTAAATTATATAATACCACTATCGAACGCCTCACATTTATATTTTTCACACTTAGTTTAATGAATTTGAATGGAATATTACGTTTAAATAAGTTTTGTATTTCCCTTAACATTTTCGATAGTCAATTACCTAAAATATTGGAACGACCCAGATAATATGAGGCAGGAGTCTGATTCTTTTCCATATAATGATTCTAAATTATATAATACCACTATCGAACGCCTCACATTTATATTTTTCACACTTAGTTTAATGAATTTGAATGGAATATTACGTTTAAATAAGTTTTGTATTTCCCTTAACATTTTCGATAGTCAATTACCTAAAATATTGGAACGACCCAGATAATATGAGGCAGGAGTCTGATTCTTTTCCATATAATGATTCTAAATTATATAATACCACTATCGAACGCCTCACATTTATATTTTTCACACTTAGTTTAATGAATTTGAATGGAATATTACGTTTAAATAAGTTTTGTATTTCCCTTAACATTTTCGATAGTCAATTACCTAAAATATTGGAACGACCCAGATAATATGAGGCAGGAGTCTGATTCTTTTCCATATAATGATTCTAAATTATATAATACCACTATCGAACGCCTCACATTTATATTTTTCACACTTAGTTTAATGAATTTGAATGGAATATTACGTTTAAATAAGTTTTGTATTTCCCTTAACATTTTCGATAGTCAATTACCTAAAATATTGGAACGACCCAGATAATATGAGGCAGGAGTCTGATTCTTTTCCATATAATGATTCTAAATTATATAATACCACTATCGAACGCCTCACATTTATATTTTTTACACTTAGTTTAATGAATTTGAATGGAATATTACGTTTAAATAAGTTTTGTATTTCCCTTAACATTTTCGATAGTCAATTACCTAAAATATTGGAACGACCCAGATAATATGAGGCAGGAGTCTGATTCTTTTCCATATAATGATTCTAAATTATATAATACCACTATCGAACGCCTCACATTTATATTTTTCACACTTAGTTTAATGAATTTGAATGGAATATTACGTTTAAATAAGTTTTGTATTTCCCTTAACATTTTCGATAGTCAATTACCTAAAATATTGGAACGACCCAGATAATATGAGGCAGGAGTCTGATTCTTTTCCATATAATGATTCTAAATTATATAATACCACTATCGAACGCCTCACATTTAT
>SEYY01001417.1:55000-56701 GCA_009176605.1 Armadillidium nasatum | reverse complement strand
AATGCTAATATATATGAAAATAATAAAGAATTTATTGGTTAAAAAAAGTTAATTAAATCTATCAAGTCAAAATTTCAATTTGATAAATCAATAAAATAAATAAAAATAAAATAAATGTATAAATAAAGTTTGAAGTCTGCTTTAAAATAGAGATTAAATAAACGTATCAAGATACACATTAATGAGGAAGGCGGAATCCAGATATTTTCTTGTTGGTTCCAGATCCGCCATTTTTAAATACTTTGTGCCGGATCCTGCTTCTTCTACGAATCCGACTGCTGCTCCTGCTTTTTTTATTTTTATAATAAGTTCACATCTCACGGGCATTGCCCTATTCGAGGAAAGGAACTTCTAGGTAGTAAATACCTAGGAATCCCAAGTGGATAAACCGGTGCCCTCAAGCACATGAGCAATCACCCTACCGTTCGAGCTACGGCAGAAGGCAGGATTCGACTTAAATTCCGGCTTCAGCTCTACCTCTGACTCCCTTTCAGGATATCTTTCTTTTATAATAAACAATATATTTTGCTTTACCTCCTCCCCAATTTCATTTCCCTTTCTGCTCCGGATGAGCCCCTAATTCCGGCTTCACAACGCTGCCTATAATAATATTTGCAAAACAGATTATATAAGTAATTAATACTGTTCTCTTTAATTATTAATTAATGAATAAATCTGATTACCAGAAGGAAGCTAATTATTATTTAACTTAATAGTTAATTTTATATTATATCTATGACCTATCTATATTATAGCTATGACATTGGGCTTGGCTAGGTGGTTCATTAAGGATATACCTCTGTAATAATTTTTACAGTCTACCATACCTCATTTGCCTTTGTATATAGGTATTATTATTGTTCTTCCCCAACCTTTTGGTACCATACTATCCCTTTAACATTAAATTTATGGGTATATCATTTTCATCAGGAGATTTGTTGTTTTTCATTCTCTTCAAAGCATTCTCCAATTCTTCTCTTGTAATGTCCTCCTCCTCATACTGCTCCCCCACTGCCTCTCTCTCCTCCACTTTTTCCTCTACGTTTAGCAATTCATTGCAATCTTCTGTCCATCTCTGATTATATCTTCTGGTCTTATCAGAGTTTCCTTCTGTTTATTCTTTGTAGCACACACTCTTGTTTTTGATCCTCTATAGGTTTTTGCTAGTCTATAAACCATTTTCTTATCGTCTCTCACGTCTTTTACTATCTCCTCAACAATCCTCAGAGCTGCTTCCACTTTAGCCCTTCTCTTTACTCTCTCTGACTCATTTTTCACTTCCACATATAAGGCTCTCGACTGCATTCTCTATTCCTCAGTCATCTTCTCATTATCACAGTCTTCTGTTTAATTAATCACTCTTCTCACCTCCTCACCACACCATGGTGTATATCTTTCCCTCATTTCTCTTACCCATCTTCTACCAAGAGTTTCCTCTGCAGCTTTTATCACGACAGTCTGTATCTCTTCCACCCTTTCTGCTCTCATTAAACGTTCCGCATTTTCACTTACTTTTTCTACATATTCTTGCTTTTACTTTGTTCTTTCAGTGTTTCCACTTTGTTGCACACTTTTTCTCCTTCATCTTCAGCCTTTCAATTTTATTCTCAGATCCGTTATTAGTAGTCTATGATCAGAGTCTGAGGATGCCCCCGGTATCCCTTTCACATTTCTTACCTTTCTTCTATCTGATGAGATGAT
>SEYY01001417.1:37500-45000 GCA_009176605.1 Armadillidium nasatum | reverse complement strand
TTGAACCATACCATATTATCATAATAAAAAGAAATGACAATAAATTCCTAAGTAATTTGTGTTTTATTCAAAATCAACATCGGCCCATTGAGAAAATTATATTGACTTAAAATACAGCATCTAATCAAAATAATCATCTGTAAAGTTCATCTTTGTCATTAATCTTAATATTTTCTACGTTTCAATCCATAACTAGGATCATTTTCCAAATTGCTGCAAAGAGTAAGAAAAACACACCAATAAACACAGAAAAAGCAATAAAAACAGTGAACACATTGATAGAAAATTTTTTTTTTAAAATAAAAATAAAAATATGAAGAAAATAATATATAATAAAAGGTTATGGAAATTAATGAACAATGTGACACGACAGAGACGAAAACTGTAACAAGTGAACGAAAAGGTGAACCTAAGTCGATATAATTCTAAGTCAGTATAATTTTTCTCATTCATGCTATATTCATTCATAGCCATTCTTTTTATAATTAAAATTATAAAAATAATATATATATATATATATATATATATATATATATATATACTATATATATATATATATATATATATATATATATATATATATATATATATATATATATATATATATATATATATATATATATATAATATATATATATATATTATATATATATATATATATATATATATATATATATATATATATATATTATATATATATATATATATATATATATATATATATATATATATATATATATATATATATAATATATATATATATATATATATATATATATATATATATATATATATATATATATATATATATATATATATATATATATATATATAATATATATATATATATAATATATATATATATATATATAATATATATATATATATATATATAATATATATATATATATATATATATATATATATATTCTCCTTCGTTCTGACGTTGAAAAGTATCACTCTCGTTGGGACATTGTTGAATCGCTGCAAACGTTTCCTTCGTCTGACATTGTTGAGTCAGAAAGCTTTTGTGTTTACAGACAAAGAGCTAAATTTGAATCCAAATTCACTCTTTCTTGCGCAAAATGCATTTCAGCTAATTTCTCCGATGTGAACCCCTTACAACTAGATCGTTAATTATAGTTTACGGGTACAAATTATGGACATCACGTGATTTAGGATTTACTTGTACAATCACTAGTGCCTAGTTTGCTCAAGAAATCCTGAAACTCTCATTTATATATATATATATATATTATATATATATATATATATATATATATATATATATATATATATTTATATATATATTATATATATATAATTATATAAATATATATATAATATAAATAAGTATATCCATCACTCACGAGCAGAGCCCTATTTGAGGAGTGTGGTTCTTAGCTAGGGGAAATTGAGTTTTATGTTATTTCTGACCAAGTTAATAAGTTACACAGATTATTTGGGTTTTGGATAGGGAAACCCTGCTCCGGTACAGCCCATTCAAGTATATTTTTGAACACCGGTGGGTTTGGTTTCGAATTCTTGATAAGCGGGCCTTCTCTGTAGGAGGAATTTAGGGTGAATGTGATATTGTATGTGTTGAAATAACGTGGAATGTTGTAAGTGTTGGCTATGTTTTTAAGCTATATATGAGTATTGAGATTATAATTCATCTTACAGCAAACTGTAATTGTTAATTAAAAACCAAAAAAAACGAAAATTATATATATATTATATATATATATATAATATTATATATATATATATATATATATATATATATATATATATATATATATAATATATATATATATATATATATAATAAGAGCGGTCAGAGCTTCAGAAGATAAAAGTTTGTCTGGAAATTCGATGCAAAAGACAATCAATTAAAAGTTCATAACAAAGTTTTAATGATGAGATCATGTTACCACTAATACTGATACTACTATTTTCACAAAAAGTACTAAAATAATAATAATAATAATAATAATAATAATAAATAATAATATAAAATAATATATAATATAAAATATAATAATAATGAAATATAATAATAATAATAATAATATAAAATAATAATAATATATAATAATAAATAATAAAAATAAAATAAAAATAATAATAATAATAATAATAATAATAATACTAATAATAATAATATGATATAATAATAATAATAATAATAATAATAATAATAATAATAATAATAATAATAATAATAATAATAATAATAATAATTAACAAAATGCATAGAGAAGAAAGTATGCCAATACATAATGCAAAATGAAAGAAAAATACAGTATATAACTTTATAAGGAATAACATATATATATATATATATTATATATATATATATTATATATATATTATATATATATATATATATATATATATATATTGATAATATATATATAAATAGGGGGAGAGAGGAGGAAAAAGGAAGACATAATACATAAGGAATACAAAGATAGAAAAATGACATAATTTATTATATAGAGAAAAGAGAAACACATGTTACATGATTTAAAGAGAAAAAAAGGGGAAGATAAAATACATAAGAAAAAATGACGACTAAAAATAGTAGAATGAAAAATAAATAATGCATAGATATAAAGAAAGACAATGTATAAATAGAGGAAATGAAAACTTTATTTATAATGTATAGAGAAAAAGAATGACATGGTCCATAAGGTAAAAAAAGAAAGAAAAAAAAAGAATAATACATAATACATAATATTTAATTCATTCTGGGATTTTAACTTTAAAACCAATTATAACTGCATAAAAATTTGTTATTGACCTTCTGTCCTCCAATAAATTTTTCAGATAATTTAAAAATTGCACGTATATACTCACACATGTATACATAAACACATGCACACTCACACACGCACACAAACACACACACACACACACACACACACACAATTATATAATATATATATATATATAATATATATATATATATATATAATATATATAATATATATATAAATATATAATATATATAATAAATATATATATATAGATATATATATATATATAGTTTGTGTGTATGCTTGCGTGTGATATTTTGGGAACTATTATAGTATACTCGATATAATATAATAATTATTATATATTAATATTATATAATATATATATATATATATATAATATAATAAAATCATTTTTATAAAATAAACTATGAATAGATAAGTCTTAAAACCCACACACAAGAAACACGCAAGATTGTGTCTTATTCATAGATCATTTGAAGTACATTTTTCTATGCGGTTATAAAACACATTTCGATCGTATTCCAATCCTTAGTCCGATCGCACTGAGGTTCGATCTTGTCTGCTACTGACTTGAACAGACAATTCTGTTTGATATTTCATGTTAGACTTATCCTATCAAAGACAGATCGGACAAGGACGGCTGTAAATGGCCCTCTCCTTGATCAGTGTTCCCGAATGCCAAAAAGGGTGTTATTATATGATATAATATATAATATATATATATATATATTATAATTATATATATAATATATAATTCCTGTACACTCTTTCCATGTTACGGAAGGTTGTCACCAAGGGAGTCACAGCCTTCCATTACCTGCTGAATGTTGTATTTCATTTGCATGAGAATACGTGACTTGTTGCCACATACTTTCTCTTTCATCATGCCCCACTGGAAGATATCTAGCGGGGTAAGGTCAGGCGACCTTATTAGCCAAAATCCCTTGGAAATGACCCGAACTTCAAAGAACTCAATATCGTACATGTTGACGATGAACATGTGACATGTGACGTCATCAGGCTGAAAATAGCCAGTAAGGAGGTATTCGTCGTCCAAATCATTTACGAACTCATATTCATATAAAATTTTTCTAACTTTTAATCACTGCTTTGAAATCTATAAACTCATATCTGGGACCGAGAACGAGTGGAACACCCTCTATAGTTCTTCTCACTTTCTTACGCTAATTTTTGTTCTTGTTCTTCTTGCTCTTGTTCTTCTTGTTATGTTATTACTGCTATTATTATTATTTATTATTATTATTATTATTATTATTATTATTATTATTATAGTAGTAGTAGTAGTAGTAGCAGTAGTAGTAGTAGTAGTGATAGTAGTAAATGTAGTGTTTCTGTAATTTTATAATAGTTTTAACATTTTCTTTTTAAATTTAGAAATTTTGTTTATCGATTTAATTATTAATTTATTTCTTTTATATTTTACCTTTTAATTCGTGAGTTTCTTAATAGATTTATTTCAATTATTTCCTAATTATAAATTTTCAATTTTTTTGTTGTTATTTTTTTTTTTTAATTAAATTTCAAAGCCAATTAATTTTTATTTTGCGAAATAGAATTTTGTGTGAATTCTGCATGTGGTTTGGTTGAGCCACTTTGAATTCTCGATCCACTTTCAAGATCAAAAGAATTCTCTTTCCTCGCTAGATGAATTCATCTCTTAACTATAAAATTTTGAGGCTGTTTCTCACACAACACACACACATACATCCACAAATATACTTACAATCAAACACCTACAGTACGTCAACAGAACTTCTTTAAGCTGGAAAAGTTATTAATGGATTCATTTCGCTCATTTATTAAGCCCGGAGTTAATTAATTCTGAGCCTGAATGATCTCCATTTTATATAAAATTTTTAATACTCACAATGGGACACACAATACGCAACACACACAACACACACAACACACATACATACATATATATATATATATATATATATATATATATATAATATATAAATATATATATAATATTTATATATAATAATATAATATATATATATATATATATATATTGAATCTATATCCTCTAGCAATCTTCCAAATTCGTATGAGGAATGCAATAATTTATTGCACCGATAAATAGATATTATTGTGACTCATTCCTACCTAATATTATTGTCATTTTTAAACAGTCGTTTTTTGAAGGTCTTTTTTTACTGTTACTTTTTTTGGACTGTCTTTTTTTGGTGACTCTTTTCTTTCTTTTATACGACTTAATACGTTTACTTATTTGTTTTTGAACCTCAATTGATTAATTAAGTGAAATATCATTGAATGGTTTTCTAATAAAGGCTAAGAGATTGAAATAGCTATGAAATAATGAGAATTTCAGACAGTAAGACAAACTTCAACATTATTATTATTATTATTATTATTATTATTATTTAATTAATTATTATTTATATATATATATATATATATATTATATATATATATATATATATATATAATATATATATATATATATATATATATATTATTTCACTTTCCCCCATTTTCGTGGTGGTGCATAAAAAAGAAAACACTTAACCTACTGCAACGCCATTCAATACACTTCTCCTCGGGTATTGGAACCCAGGACCTAGTGCAACAAGACAGACACGCTAAACAACGATAATATATATATATATATATATATATATATATATGAATTGAGTTTATATCTTTAAATCTTCTTATAACATTAAGTAATTTTTTTTATTACTTGTAGAATGACAATGTTATAAAAAAGTTATAAAAATTCTGCAATCAATGCATCTACGTCATGACAAACTGTCAGAGTTTGTCTTCAACAATTCTTTCTAATATTTCTTCTTTAATAAATAGCCATTGCATACATACATACATATATAATATATATATATATATAATATATATATATATATATATTATATATATATATATATATATATATATAATATATATATATATATATATATATAATATATATATATATACTATATATATATATATATAATATATATATATACATATATATATATATATATATATATATATATATATATATATTATATTATATATATATATATAATTATCTAATATATATATATAATATATATATATATATATATGATATAATATATATATATATATATATAATATATATATATATATATATATATATATATATATATATATATATATATATATTATATATATATATATATATATATATATATATATATATATATATATATATATAGAATTATGAATGTTCAGTTACATATAAGTGAAAGTGGACGTGGATGCAGTTAAGAGAATAGTGAAGTATTAGCTATGTCTACAGTACCAATAAGGTTAAGCTTAAGTGCATGTGTAATATGTATGAAAGATTAGTGCAGTAGATGTAGTTATTTATCTATCCATTGTATATATATAGCTAGTATCTAATGCTGATTGATGTAGTAGATATACATATAGAGGATCAGTAGGAGTAGGTATAGGTAGTAAGAATAGAATAGGACTGACGAGCGTATAGTATGGTAACGTATGTACGTATTGATGTAATAGTACGACGGTGATAATATAGGATTAATCAGGAGTATAATAATGAGATAATCTTGAACAGGAGTGTATATGATATAGACCCATCGTCCGAAACTAATATAGATATTATGTATTAATGAATATATCAATATATATATATATATATATATGGTATATATAATATATATATTATATATATATATTATAATAATAATATATAATATATATATAATTGAATAAGAGTTTGAAGGTCACCGTGAATACGAGCTGAAGGGTGATATGAAGTAAGATGAATTAGATTGGCGCCCGCTGGTGGTATGTGTCGGTTGAATGCATACGTTGGCCTGCAGATAGAGGATTAATAACTAGCGCACATGAATAATATGATGACGTATAGTATGTAGTGATTAGTATGGCGCGGTATACGGTAGATCAGTATCCTATAATAACGATATAGAGTTAGTGAAGTGGGGTAGGGGTCCGACCAGGTAATGATTAATGTATTGAACAGTATATTATAGGTCTTAGATGGGACTCGGCTCGTAAGGTGCGATCTGCGATAGTAGGTGTAGATGAAGGCATATATATTTCTACTATATATGATGCGCGATTCAATTGAGAGGCATAGTCAGGTATCGAGATGAGATGATTATATATATATATAGATATATATATATATATAATAATATATATATATATATATATAATTATAATATTTATATAATAATAATAAAAAAAAAAAAATTTTATATATATATTTTTTTTAAAAATCCTCATTTTTCCGATTTTCTTGGAATGGTTTCAATTTTAAAACTGTAAAATTTTATTATTCTATAAGTGAGTCACATGGAGAAAATATGTGGTCAGTGAATGATTTGCAAATTTACGATTTTAGCATTATTTAGTGACAGAGCGCTCCATGTAAGATGCGTAGTAATTCAGATTCACATAGTCGAGTAGTGATTGTATTGTAGGAATTGGTGGAGAGTAGGTACGTCGATATTATGCATGTAATGTTCAGTGCTATAGTGATGAGTCGAGAACTGAAAAGAGTGATGAAGCATGATGGTATGTATGAAAGGTATAGGATATAAGAATCTGTTAAGAATGGAAAGGAGATGACGTGATGATCATATTTTATGAGTATAGGGTAGGTTACCAGCATGATGATTGTGCGCGTG
>SEYY01001417.1:25000-32500 GCA_009176605.1 Armadillidium nasatum | reverse complement strand
TATTATTAATACTATTAATCAGAAAATCTATAGCATTCAAGAATATTAATTCCATTACCGAAATCATCAATACGATCATTATTATTCCTAGGTAAAATCGGTGCTGCAACTGTTTTATTATTCTTACTGTCGTTATTATTATTATTGAAAATTTTATTGAAAAGATTATATTACAACTTATTCTATGTCTCCTACTATCATCACAAATATTATTATCATTATTATTATCACGGTTGTATAACATAAATGATTATCAATATAGTTACCACTATTATTATGATCTTTATTAATATAATTTTTATTATTATTATTATTATTATTATTATTATTATTATTATTATTATCATTATTATTATTATTATATTTATTCTTGTTATCATTATTGTTATTATTATTATTATTATCATTGTTATTATTATCATTATTATTGTTCTTATTATTATTATTATTATTATTATTATTATTATTATTATTATTACAATACCTGAAATAAATATCTTCATTTCTATTATTATTACTAAAATTGTTGTAGCAAACTTCATAATTAACGTTCTTTGTTATTGTTACTTGCGTGATCAATTATCTAGAACTTTTTGTTACTCTAGAAGTAACCTATATATCCTAACATGTAATTATTAAATCTATATGTACTAAACTTTGGGGCTCAAAGGAAACGGAGTGTTTCCCCTAGCAGCCCCTTTTCAGAGAACTGGACATTATTATAATTGTTTTTATTATTATTATTACCTATTATTTTTATTATTGTATTTAACAGTATAGGACCTTTTTGTATGTAATTGTTCAAACTTTTAAATGTACTTTTTTCTGAATAAACTGTTCGAATTGAATTATCATTATTAGTTTTGTTACGTTTATCTGTATGATATTATAATTTATTTTATATTCATTAAACAAATTAAAATGTTAAATATGTACGAAACATTTTGACTCAAATTATCCACTGTTTCCCAATAGCATTCGTTTTTCAGAGATCTATTAATTATTATCGTTTATATTGTTTTCCAAATGTATTCCAATTGATGTATTCTAAATATACATTTATTAATTGACAGTTATTAGCATATTTATTATTATTATTATTATTAATATTATTATTATTATTATTATTATTATTATTATTATTATTATTATTATTATTATTATTATAGTATTATTATTTCTATTATTATTATAATTGTTGTTGTAGTTGTTGTTGTTGTTGTTGTTGTTGTTGTTATTGTTGTTGTCAATATTATTATTCCTATTACTATTGCTATTATTATTTTGACTTTTAAATTATCATTATCATTATCATTATCATTATTATTATTATTATTATTATTATTATTATTATTATTATTATTATTATTATTATAAATTTAATACTTATTGCAAAGTGGAGAGTCCGGGTTCATATATCAGCGTCGCTTGCATCCTGAAGTAACCTTATTCTCGCGCCATATGAAAAAAAAAAAAAAAAAATTCTACCCAGAGTGGATATTGAAAGTTTGAAGATGCTTTAGATCACAGTTGAGAATGATATTAACTAAAATAATAATAAAGTAATGATGATAATAATAGTAATAATAATAATAATAGTTATAATAATAGTAATAATAATGATAGTAAAATAATAATAATAATAATAATAATAATAATAATAATAATAATAATAATAATAATAATAATAATATATAATAATAACTATAGTTTTACAGAAACAAAGAATTTTATTCCTGTTTCAGAGAATATAATATATATTATATATTATATATTATATAATATATATATATATATATATATATATATATATATATATATATATATATATATATATATATATATATATATATATATATTAAAGTATAGATTTATATATATATAAAAAAGTCCTTAAACCACCCAAAGCTCCTAACCCCAACCCCCCATGCATATACAAAATTCATTGTTCCGGCTGCAACTTGAATTACATAGGCCAATCAGTATATTATAAAAGAAGAAAACATCAACATCAACATGACTTAAATACAGATAATCAAAACTCCGCCCTTATTCAACACAGACAAAACAATAACCACCTCATAAACCTCAATAACAGTAGCATCATTAAAAACAATTAACAATTACAACAAAAGAAAAATAGCAGAATCTTTCTGTATTTATAACATTCCAAATTACAATCAAAGTACAGGAGATTATAAAATAGACCAACTGCAAAATGCCATAATGTGTCAATCCACCTTCTACAAATCTCTAATAAAACAACCAACTATGAACCAGACACCTTGAGAATCTCTCCAGCAAATCAGTCATCAATTTCAACCTGAAGGAGGCTCAAAAACTAGAGCGAAAACTTGTTGTTAAAAAAATATCTTTCCAAATTGATAATAAGTGTAATCTAATAAAAGTGCAGTGGTCAACCTTGGGTTTTGTAATATATATATATATATATATATATATATATATATATATTATATATATATATATATATATATATATATAATATATTATATATATATATATATATATACAGAAAAAAAATTAAAAGAATTAATTAAAGAGTTTCTTGAAATTGTGGTATAATAAATTTGATTTGATAATTACCTGAATCACACATGTTTTTTATCATTCACACAAACGCACACACACATACACACACACATACTAGTCCATAAAAATCCACAAACGATGCCAAATAGATGCCAAATTTATGTCGATTCTTGTCCTCTTAATGGGCACCAATCAAGTTGAGAGCCAATTAACCTATTTCTTCACCTGAAGACATGTGAACCAATTAAATTCAAAGAAAGAATTCGATAGCTTTGGCCACACCCACTCACGTGACTTGATGACGTCATCGGTGTGACGTCATTTATTATCATTATTATTTTCCAAAATTTTGGTGGAAAAAAAAAGTCTAATTATAATTAAAAGTGTGAATAAATTTTTGATAAAATGAACTTCGCAAATATTTAATAAAAGCATAAAACTTTTATACGAACTTTTGATGACGTTGGAATTCTTCAGTGATGAATATATTACTTCATTAATAAATGACTTAAAAAAAAAAAAAAAAAAAAAAAAAAAAAATTCTTATTTACTTTTGACGTTACATTTCTAATGAACTGCATTACAACAAAGGTTGTCCAATTAGTTGTTCTTAATTTTATAACTATCATGAAAAGAATATATATATATATATATATATATATATATATATATATATATATATATAATATATATATTATATATATATATATATATATATATATATATTATATATATATATATATATATATATATATATATATATATATATATATGTATAATAGAGAATAGAGTGGTAGAGGGAATGAAAGTGTGGGGGGGGGGGGGACTAAGAGAAGTATGGAATAAAGGAAAAATTTCGAAAGAAATAAAGATATGAATGTTTGAATGTATGTGTTTACCTTCTGTCTTGCATGGATCTGAAACATGGATGATAAGGGTTCTGGCGAAGAAAAGTTTGAATGTCTTTGAGATGAAAGGTTTGAGAGCGATATGTAAATTGAGAAGGATTGATAGGATTAGAAATGAAAGAATAAAGGAGATGTGTACATGGAAGAGGGGTGTAGTGGAAAGAGCGGATGAGGGTGTGCTAAAATGATTTGGACATTTGTGAAGAATGAATGAGTACAGAATGGTGGACAAGGTACTTACATCCGAAGTGGATTGGGATAGGGGGAGAAAAAGTCCAAAGTGGAGATGGATGGATGGAGTGAGAAAGATTTTGGGTGGAAGGAATTTGAGTTTAGAAGAGAGTAGTAGACTTGCGGAGGACAGTGAGATGGAGTGCAGTGGTGAAAGAGGTTGAAAGGTAGGAATGTGTATGTTTGTGAGGGAATTGTGGTCGGCACCACCCCACGAAAGTGGAATAGTATATATTATATATATATATATATATATTATATATTATATATATATATATATATATTATAATATATATATAATATATTATATATATATATATTATATATATATACAGGTTTCTTGCAAAATTAGAGATTGAAAATTTAGCAGTCTGTAGGGATGGTCAAATTATGCGTATATTATATTATAGACATGTGTCGGTAAATATTTAGTTTATAAAAATATAGCTTGTATTAGATTTAAGAGAGTTTCAGTATAATCGAATTGCAAGTTAAGGTCGGGCACACAATGTGAGCAAATGATATTTGTAAACGTGGCGCGAAGCTCCCATTATATATATATATATATATATATATATATATATATATATATATATATATATATATATATATATATAATATATATTATATATATATATATATATATATATATATATATTATATATGAATTCTCTTGATTTCTGCTATTGGGAGTACTTGAGGAGCCTCATTTATGAAACACACCTCTCGAGTTAGATGAAGATCTCTTAGCAAGAACTGCATTGACTTCTGCAAATACTGCCGAGACGCCAGGCTTCTTCAAAAACATGCGACAGTCATTACGACGTAGATATTGCTTGAGCACTTGATGTTGGCGGTAGACACTTCGAGCAGTTATTGTAAATAATAGTTGTGAACAATAAATGTTTGATTTACCTATCGGTCTTTTGATTTTATATCGTATGCCTATTCTTAACCTTTATGCACACTATCTACTAAACTAAACATTTATGGACGGACACATGGGTATAATATAAAATGTATACCTATTTTGCCCTTCCCTTCTCGCTGTTAAATTTTGTACCACTAATTTTACAACACCCAATATATATATATATATATATATATATATATATATATATATATATATATATATATATATATATATATATATATATATATATATATATATATATATATATATATATATATATATATATATATAGAGAGAGAGAGAGAGAGAGAGAGAGAGAGAAAGGTGTTCGAAATTTTGCCTCGATATGCAATTGCATTTCATATTTGCAACGTTGATCGATTAAGAATGGTTAACTCAACTTAATTACATTGAACAAATTGGCATTTGGGTTTTCGAACATAAAAAGTAAACATATTTTTCCTTCAAATCAACTTTTTTTCCTATATATATATATATATATATATATATATATATATATATATATATATATATATATATATATATATATATATATATATATATATTATATATATATATATATATATATATATAGAGAGAGAGAGAGAGAGAGAGGGTTTACCAACAAGGTAACTTTCAGCAAACCACAGCACCACACTACTCGTCACTTGGAAATAATGTGTCAAACCACCCGTGATCTTTTCGCTCCATACAGCTCCAAGTGCTAAGTATTGCGTACAGGACTGTACCACACAACATCCTTATTTTTTTAAAATCAAACGGCAGCAAAATTAGAACGCCACTCATGGCCGGTCCAGTGTGGCTATGAAGATGAGCCTAAAGAGAATGATAGAACGCCAAAGAGAATGATAGAAATCCTTCACTTCCCAGCCGAAGCAACAATGATCATTCCGCACAAAGTCAAATTCCGACCAGTTTGTTGTAGGAAAATAATACGGAGCAAGAATGGTTTAATAGAGTAAAAACAATGTTTGAAAGTTAAAAAAAAGAAGAAAAAAAAAAAGAAGTTCAGTTTATTGACTTCATCTTGAAGTCTATCAAGGAAAAGACAAGAGTTGTAAGCTAAATAAGAACCGAAGACTAATTTATATGAAGATTGAAAGAAGATTCGAAATCAAATAAGAAAGAAATTCTGAAAACTACAACAAATCCGAAACTAAAGATCAAGGAACACCACATTGAACATCCTCACAACATTGCCCTTTGAATAAAAGGAAAACTATAAGCCATTGGAGACTAGAGGGTAATATAATGTCCCAATTCATCCTTAGCCTCCATGTACACAATTTCAACTTTCGATGAATGGATGTTCATTTGCCCAACCATATAGATATATATATATATATATATATATATATATATATATATATATATATATATATATATATATATATATATATATATATATATATATATATATATATATGGTAAGACATCCGTGCGCGGTCGGGGGAGTCCTTCAGTCTGTCGTCATGGCGGTTGTTCATAAGCTTCTCAATGGGATTCTCTTTTGTTCCTTCGTGGTACAGTGGTAACACTCAGTCTTATCATATAAAAGGTCAAGGTTCAAATCCCCTAGAGCAATATAGAAAGTTAAAAAATTTCATTCCACTGGTTATGTGGTTTTTATTCTTATATATATTATATATATAATATATATATATATATATATATATATATATATATATATATATATATATATTATATATATATATATATATATATAATATATATATAGTGAGAAGAAAGTATCTAGTTATATAAAGACTTCCACACTATTGTTGTATATGTGGACCGTTTCTTCATGTTTTCTCACTCAAGTTATCCTCGGACTTTACACTCTAACAATTAGAGTTAATGGGCCTCGATTATTTTCTTACAAACTTTGTATTAGACCTCTATGCCCTTTTCTGGGAATAATTTGCAATAAATTCAATATATATGTATATCACAATCTATTATTATTTAAATTTGCAGAAATGTTTGCCTAAAATTCGATTTAATTTTAAATTGGATAAAAAAACAACGTAATCAAAAAACTCAGGTAATGAATTCTTAATAACCAGTTATCAGCGTCTCATAAAGAATGTTTTAAAAGCAAAATCGAAAATAATCAACAACAACAACAACAACAGCAACATCAAAAACAAAAACATATTTAGACAATGAAAGTTTATGATCAAATATTTCATTTAATTTCATAGAGAGAATCATACAATGTATTTATTATATACAAGGATGTAAGTACAGTAAAATCACAAAACTTTTACTATATATATATATATATATATATATATATATATATATATATATATATATATATATATATATATATATATATTATATATATATATATATATATATATATATATATATATATATATATATATATATATATATATATATATATATATATATATATATATATATATATATTATATATATATATATATATAGCATGCATGTTAATAGTTGAATTAACACATTTCTAAACAACAATTCATAAGGAATTAGAATTCATCGATTTTAGTGTGTGATTATTTTTATCAACGAAAAGGAATTTGATATGTTTATTATCCTGATTTTCGCCATCCAAATAGATTATAAATGATATTCAACACGAAAAACACGAAAATTACACGCCAAATCTTTTAAATCGACTCGTATATTATATATATATTATATATTTATATATATATATATTTATATATATATATATATATATATATATATATATATATATATATAATATATATATATATATATATATATATATATATATATATATATATATATATTATATATATATATATATTACCTCTGGTGGGCAAAGGCCGGAGGCCTACCAAATTACCACCAGAGTTCGGGAGTAATCCA
>SEYY01001417.1:15000-17500 GCA_009176605.1 Armadillidium nasatum | reverse complement strand
TCTTTTTAAATGATCAAACTAAATGGATGCCAATTTTTATACACTTTTGCTTAAAAAAAAAAAATTCTAAACTTTTTTCTCTATCTTGCATATATATATATATATATATATATATATATATATATATATATATATATATATATATATATATATATAATATATAAAATATATATATATATATATATATATATATATATATATATATATATATATATATATATATATATATATATATATATATATATATATATATATATATATATATATATATATATATATATATATATATATATATATATATATATATATAATACGGATCTTTTAAAGTATATCTACCCCAGCCGGTTATAACGAAATTGACATTATTTGTAGAACATGACCCCCCCCCCCCCAAAAAAAAATGAATAAATAAATAAATAAATTAAAAGCCAAGAAACGAAAGGGAAATAAGTAATCGATATAAAATCGAAAAAAGTAGCGAAAAATCCTGAAATGTAGCCAATTTGGCGATAGTATATTTTATAAATCTCATATATGGTTCATGTCTTTTCCCTTCATTTTTTTCCAAGCAAACTATAGTTCGACTTAACCTAACCTTGACTTAAAGGGTAAATGTAGGCCTAACAGCCAGCAAATATTTTAATAAATAATAAGTTTATTGCAATAAAAATTTGCAAAATAAAAATAAAAGCTGGCTATAAAAACATTGCCACGTGTTGCAAAAATAAACAAACTACGCCAAATAAAAAATCGGAAACGAAAAATGGGCTATAAAAAAATAGCCTGGTGTAGTATAATTAAAAAGAACCTATAGTACTTCGTGACTTAGAGTTTGAACACTTTTCCAACAATATGACTGAAAAAAGCAATGTCAGTTATTCTCCCCGTACCTTTTATCTTCGGTTCACATTCGTAAATGAGCAAAATAGTAATGTGCTCTGTTTCTAATGGAATAAGTACCTGGCAACCGCGATATATCTGGTCAGGTAGCACTTTGTGCCGAGGACCCAAGAAAATCCAAAGATCTCTCTCGGAAGTCCCACTGACAGGAGTATACAACAGGATGTTTTATACTGGGAAAGGTTTATATATATATATATATATATATATATATATATATATATATATATATATATATATATATATATATATATATATATATATATATATATATATATATATATATATATATATATATATATATATATATATATATATATATATATATATATATATATATATATATATATATATATATATATATATATATATATATATGTATGTGTGTGTGTGTGTGTGTGTGTGTGTGTGTTTGAAGTGGGGGAAAGGAAACTTGAGGAGGTGGATGAATTCAAAAATCTAGGAATGTTGGTGGAATGCAAGGGTGGGACGGAAAAAGAAATAAAGAATAGAGTGGTAGAGGGAATGAAAGTGTTGGGGGGGACTAAGAGAAGTATGGTAGAAAGGAAAAGTTTCAAAAGAAATAAAGATAAGAATGTTTGAATGTATGTGTTTACCTTCTGTCTTGAATGGATGTAAAACATGGATGATAAGTGTTCTGGCGAGGAAAAGTTTGAATGTCTTTGAAATGAAAGGTTTGAGAGCGATATGTAAATTGAAAAGGATTGATAGGATTAGAAATGAAAGAATAAGGGAGATGTGTAGATGAACAGGAGTGTTGTGGATAGAGTGGAGGAGGGTGTACTAAAATGGTTTGGACATATGTGTAGAATAAATGAGGACAGAATGGTGGGCAAGGTACTTACATCCGAGGTGGATGGGGGTAGGGGGAGGGGAAGGCCAAAGAGAAGATGGATGGATGGAGTGAGAGAGATTTTGGGTGGAAGGAATTTGAGTTTAGAAGAGGGTAGTAGACTTGCGGAGGACAGAGTGAGATGGAGGGCGGTGGTGAAAGGGGTTGACAGGTAAGAATGGATATATTTGTGAGGGAATTGTGGCGGGCACCACCCTACGAAAGTAGATAAGGTGATAGTGTATAATATATATATATATATAGTATATATATATATATATATATATATATATATATATATATATATATATATATATATATATATATATATATATATATATATATATATATATATATATATATATATATATATATATATATATATATATATTTGAGGGCATGAATCCTGTGTTTATTGGGTATCATCCAAAAGGCTATAAACCTATTTTAAATTGTTGTAGAGAAGCTTAAAAAAAAAAAAAAAAAAAAAAAAAAAACTGACTCTGACAAACGATTGGAGTGGACAGATTACTGTCCAATTATATCTTCAAAGACATGAATGGAAAAGGGTGTGAATTGATTTGTATCTCAAGTTGAAGTTCTTTTCATTAATATACCAGTGTATGAAGATTGTAGGAGACAGTTTATATAAACATTCATGGTGTACGTAGGCTGTGCATATGTGTTTGGAGAAATAGACATATATACTTGCTCTCAAATCAATACAGTAAAATATCGCTGATTCAA
>SEYY01001417.1:0-5000 GCA_009176605.1 Armadillidium nasatum | reverse complement strand
CAAACTATACAAGTACATTATGATACTTTACCTGTAGTGGACTGCTTTGAATGAATTATTAGCTTCAGACACATACAGACGCAACATGTGAAGTGACCCACGACTGTACACCTTTGTGTATATATATATTTCGTGTCGTGGGTTACATTATTCATTTTGAACTTGAAAAATAACCAAGTAAATTTTATCCCACGTATCGTAAGGTATTTGTACCCTTAAACTATCAATAAAGTCTAAGCTACCTGTATGACGACAGGTCTCTGACATATATCTCGTTGTATGGAGTATACATCTGAGAAAGTGGTTGATATGCATTTCAAACTTTCAACTCCCAACCACAGACTTTGGTGCCAAAAAAAAGACATATCTTCAAGCCTGAAGTAGAGAAGAATGTACAAGACACTAATGGCGAACATCCTAGAAAAAGCACAAGAAAACTTTTCAAAACTTTATTTATTTCATATGCGATAGAAATAACTAAACCAGTTTCGTGTGAAAATAGTTCAGACTCTCAACGTTGAAGAATACCCAATCACGGTTAGTTTTGTCTATGGTAGGATCAAATTTGAAAACTAAGATCGATGTAAGGACGTCAGTGAAAGTTTTACTGAAATGTATGGGCCTTTATCGTTGGAGATCATCTAGAACAAAGTTTCCCAAACTCTGGCCTATATGAGAAGCCTCCTGAGCAGGGCAAAGAGTTTTCACAGAACTCTAACTATACAATATATATATAGTAATAATATATACAATAATATTGCATTAATGAAAATTAAACATGACAAAAACTTATAAAAAAGTTTATTTTAGTACTCACCATTGTCTAATTTCAGTCTTGCCTAAATTGGTCAAATCTAATGAGTACAGTGCATCCGCTGTTCTGAGTTGCAAAGCTCTTCAAAGACTTAAATATAATAGAAGTAATTTGTAGTATCATATCATTTGTTGCATTTAGTCTAGTTTTATACATAGTTTTAGTAGCTGCTTATAGAAATAATGTCTTTTAAACAGTCTTGACTATCATCATGTTTGTGCATTTTTAACCACTTTTCCAATTTAAAAGGGTAATGTATAATCATTACGCACTTTTAAACAGTATGTATGGTCACTCGTGTATATTTTCCAACACTTTTGTCACACAATCACTAATTAACTATTGACATACACCAGTACAAAACGTACACTGCCCGTGGCTGATGTATTTCAACGTGTTGCCAGATAAATAAAATGACATAAGTGTACGATAATTTTCTTTGATGTCCCTAAGAAGAGTCTGAAGTAGTTACCAATTTGCTCTTTTCTTCCTATAAAATGTTGTCATTTTTAACAAATTTATGCAAATAACTTTCTGATTTATTATTCAAAGAATTCTTGCGGAGCACCTGCAATTCACCCTCGGAGCCCACTTTGGGAAACCCTGAAATTTTTTTTTTTTCCAGAAGACTGAAGTGTTTGCTAGACAAATTATCAAGACTTGTACAAGGTGTCTTTGAAGCAGTAGTTTGCTGACCTCCTCGACGTCATTCCAATAGCCATTCGATGATGATCATCGCACTTTATATACGAATTTCGAGTTGCTGTATAACTTTGTTGATCAAAATTACTTTTTCATAGTTACGGTGTGTCTAATCATAAGTTCAAGTTTGGCCAGGTATTTCGGGAACATCCTGTATATATATATATATATATATATATATATATATATATATATATATATATATATATATATATATATATATATATATATATATATATATATATATATATATATATATATATATATATATATATAGGTCTTTGAGATGGCCTACATAACAAATTAGTCACGAGTCTTCTCATTGAGAATTTCCTTTTGATCCGTATTGGCGTGGTGTAAACTCTCTTCTCTTACTAACCTAGGGATCCTCGTACAGCAGACTTAAAAAGATTATATATATATATATATATATATATATATATATATATATATATATATATATATATATATATATATATATATATATATATTAGTTAAAATAATTTTCTAGAAGGCATAAGTAGCCCAGAGTTATTGTGCTTTAAACACGTCAAAAAAAATTAAAGTTTTCTGTCTCTCAATCTTCATCAATCTCACTCTGAGAGTAACTTCTATTTTAATGGAACTTTCTTTTATATTCTAAATTAATAAAGCAAAAATAATTATCAAGGTCGGGTTTTTTTTTATTAGAGCATAAGCTTAACGAATATATATATATATATATATATATATATATATATATATATATATATATATATATATATATATATATATATATATATATATATATATATATATATATATATATATATATATATATAATATATATATATATATATATATATATATATATATATATATATATATATATATATATATATATATATATATAATATATATATATATATATATATATATATATATATATATATATATATATATATATATATATATATATATATATATATATATATATAAATATATTTATATATATTATATATTATATATATATATATATATATATATATATATATATATATATATATATATATATATATATATATATATATATATATATATATATATATATATATATATATATATATATATATAAGTAGTAACATTCCGATATCGTCGCCCCAGAAAACCTAACGGTCATTTCTGCAATTGCGTACAATGATGCATTCTCAGGGACCTTCCTAACCTTTTTTGGGTCGGTTCACTGACCCCCGTGAACCCCTGCTTACACCTTCTCCCCGATTCGAACCGATTTTTACCCTGATTGAGAAAATGAAGGATCAGGAAAGAGAGTGAGGTAAACTTAGCAATTCTACAAACTCAAGCCACTTCCTGAAACCGTTTTTGGGGGGTTCACGGTGTTCCCAGGGGCCCTTTCCCCAGACTTGAGGTCAATTTCGATGGGTTGAACTCCCCAATACGGTGTCAAGAAAGAGAATGAAGTCAATTTGAGGGGAGTTATTTGCAATTGCAAATCAAACCCCTGTTAGACTTTTCGGTATATATATATATATATATATATATATATATATATTATATATATATATATATATATATATATAATTATATATTATATATATATATATATATATGGACACTTTCGTTTGTATGTGAATGAATTCCTGCATTTTCTCTATCACATATTTATTGTAGTCCGTAATTCAAAAGAAATTTTGGCACGCCCCCATTTACCGTGTGTGTGTGTGTGTGCTTTTGCTAACCATTTCGTCTGGAATTCTTTTATCCACTCCTTTATATTTTGGCATTGGGGGGTGGGTAGGATGTTGTGTTGTTGGAAAGAAAAATATTTTTTCACATGAGGAGTTTCTTGTCTTTCTACTGAACCTCCCCTCCCCTTCTCTCCCTCCCCTCCCCCTCCCCCTTCTCCCCAATCCATTTTTTTTTTGTCTTTTTGCTTTTTGAGTTACTGTGAAAAATTATCTCTTTTCCAGCCAATCAAGCCGACATATTTTCAGCTCAAATGACTGCATATATATATATATATATATATATATATATATATTTATATATATATATATATATAATATATATATATATATATATATATATATATATATATATATATATATATATATATATATATATATATATAATATTATATTATAAAGAGAGAGAAATAGAAAGGAGGAAAGAGAAAATTTCATTCATTTCTTAGTAGACAAAGGTAGCATCCACTTTACAAACCATAAATAACTTTAAAAACTGATAGAGATTCAAATTCGGTACCTCATGGTTGTCTTCTCTCCATACATATCTAATAATTTAGATTTTTTTTTTACATGAAATCCTACTATCTCTGTGATGAAAATCATCATTTACTCTCGTATTTGGATTATCTAGATGTACGAAACATTGTTTTCTTCAGTTGTTTGTTGTGAATTTGCTTCTGCGATCGATCTTTGATAAGTTAGCGAGTTTTAATTATTTAGAAAGAGTCTCACTTGTCAGAGAGTAGTAGTGAGAAATTGAGAGAGAGAGAGAGAGAGAGAGAGAGAGAGAGAGAGAGAGAGAGAGAGAGAGAGAGAGAGAGAGAGAGAGAGAGAGAGAGAGAGAGAGAGAGAGAGAGAAGAGAGAGATTGAGAGAGAGAGAGAGGGAGAGGAGAGAGAGAGAGAGAGAGAGAGAGAGAGAGAGAGATCCTTGCTTTTAAAACTTCAAACCACAAAATCTTATGGAAATTCCTGCACTGAGATCATTGTTTTTCAATACAAAGTCTTGAAATCTATTGAATTAATAATATTATAATAAAAGAAATGGGAGCATTTCACATTTAAATTCAAATTTTATTTAAAAAAAAATAATTTCCGATGAAAATATTCACTGTTTACCAGACAACAAATATTGAAAAGAAATTGACAATCAGTAAGATGAAAAGAAATTTTTGATCTACGAAATTTGAATTAAATTTAAAAAAAAAAAATAAATTGTCATCTCGAAATAAATATTGTTTTTCAAAGAAACTATTACTAAAACAAAAAAAAATGTAAATTAAAAATTAAAAAAACAAATAAATAAAATAAAAAATTTAAATGAAAAAAATTCTAAGAATTGAATGAATTTTAGTGGTGCTTCTTCAAAGGTAAAGGAATGAATGAATATGATAAATAAAATCCCTTGAAGATTCCTGTAAAGGAGAATGGAAGAATATCTGAAGATTGCAGTTTTAGATGAAGAAAAATAATAGAAATAAATTTAAATCCGGAAAATAATCTCAAAATATTAGAAATAAAGGAAACTATTCGTATGTGACATGCAGTGAAATTGCTGATTAGAAAAGCGAGGATTTCCAAGAATATTTAGTCTCCTTAAAAAAAGTATTTAGTAAGCAAGTATATATATAGTGACCTAATTATCTCTATTGTGACCAATGTATGGTCCAGGAGGTCACTACACTTTGTTGTAGCGAAGGGGGGATAGATCAGGAGGCTGGGTGTTTCCTAAGTCCCC
>SEYY01001416.1:132500-140000 GCA_009176605.1 Armadillidium nasatum | reverse complement strand
ACATTAACATTCCAAAAGGACGAGGACGAAACCGTGGTTAAGTTAATTGTTAAAGACTAAGAATATTAAGAAGTTACAAACTCTATAAAATATAAAAAGGTAGATAAATGAAGAAACTGCCCTTTTGAGGTATTGAAGAAAACCAAATTTTCTTTGCCTCAACTAGAAAGAACATAGTTAAATTGGTCTATTTGCTGTTAAGTGAATCGTCTTTCAAAATATAAAGTTATGTTATCGCCTTTTCTTATTGGCAAAAGAGTGGATAGGAGATGAATTACCGATAGATCATTGATGAAAAGTAGAAAAAGAGTTAGCAGTCGAGTAGAAACCTGAGTAACATCACTATTGGTAGATTTGGCCAGACTTCAGTTTGAGCTAGCTACATATTTAAAAAACTACTTAACGTACGTAAAAAAAGATTATATTTTTAGAATCCTTGTCGAATTTCAGGTAGGAAACATTGGGAAATAAAAAATAAATTCTTATAATAATAAATTTTGTATAAGTAAAGTTTACTTTTTATTAACTCTCGATAGAATCATGCGTCAGGCAACGTCACTTTTTTTCTTGAATTTTGCCGAAATTTGAATAACTAAAATTTCGCTAATGACTAACAAAATTGTAAATATATATATATATATATATATATATATATATATATATATATATATATATATATATATATATATATATATATATATATATATATATATATATATATATATATATATATATATTTATAAATGGTGTAATACATCAGTTAGGCTTGTATACGGTGGCCATTTTCGGCCGTTCAGGTTACATAAAGTCAAATTAGGTTTATTAGTTCATAGCTTATCGTACACAATCATGTCTTTTTTTAATTATTTATTTGCAAAAATTTTACACTTTTCCTACCTGAAATTCGACAAGGATTCTATTAATATAATCCTTTTTACGTACGTTCAGTAGTTTCTTAAATATGTAGCTAGCTCAAACTGAAGTCTAACGATAGATTTAAAGAAGAACGATGTCCGTCAGCAACAGCAGCTATAAAACTACTAGAAAGGAAATCAAAGAGGAGATTAAAGGGAGAAGGATAGATATCGAAAGAGTAAAGTTCATAAATCAAGGTTTTGTACAAGACTCAATCGAAGGTCTTTGATATGCCAAGCGCTACAAGAAAAGATTCACTGAATCAAAAATGTTTCTTCTCAAAGTAGGTATTACATGTAAATTTACTATATATATATATATATATATATATATATATATATATATATATATATATATATATATATATATATATATATATATATATATATATATATATTATATATATATATATATATATATATATATATATATATATATATATATATATATAAAGGATGGAATTTTTTTTATTTATTTTTACTGCATGTAAATGTTACCATTTTTTCCTACTAAAAAATGATAAAATTACTACAAATAAATAAATAATAAAAAAAATTACAAAATTTAATATAAGATCCATATATATACTATACATGATATTTAAAAAGAAATGCCATAAAATGTGTTCAGGAGGAGGTCGCTTTCAGCTACTAAGTATGTGTTGTTCCTCCAGGCAGACAAAACACTGGGTTTTAAAGTATCTACAGAGTAATTTTTAATTTTTCAAAATGTATTAAACTATTTTTTTAATAATAGGCTTTAATGTGTATGTACTTGCTTGTTTTTTTTTATTTTATTTTTTTTTTATTTTACATGCATCCCAGAAATTTACTAGTATAATAACAGTGAAGTAAAAATTTGCTTTTCATAATTGGAGAAATTTAGGAGGTTTGCAAAGTGCAAATATTGATTGTTGTGGCAACAATGAGCTCTGAGACAAGAGAGTTCCAAAATGGCGTCGTGTTTTCAATAGGCCCTGTGATATGAGTTTAATTAATTGACAGTTATGGATTATATATTGAATATTTTATAAGTGTGTAATGTTCTAATAATATTACGTAATGCTAGTGGACTAGTCATAAAATGCTTTTTAAGCTTTAAAAATACTTCCAAAAAAGTTTGTATGAAAATATATTCAGGTAAGCATAAAATTTTTTTTTTGAGATTTGCTTTTCTTTTATTAAAATTTTTATTTTAATTCGTTTTAATTGATTTTGGGAAATATGCTAGTTATTCCAAACTATAAGGTATGCCTACGTATAAATCGAAGACTTCTAGAGAAATAATAGTTGACTGACAGGTGAGGTGTAGGGTAGTTAATTGAATGATCAGTCAATGAAACTGGTAAATATGGTGTTCTTTAGGGTTGTGTGCTAAACCTCCTACTTCTAGACTAGCCCAAATGACTTGAATGGCATAGGTTAAAAACAAAATTTTGATGTAGATTTCTATATTAGACACAAGGATAATAGTTTCCATTTACCATAATTTTTTTTAGTAATATTTGTGTAATGAGTTTGACTTTATAGTGTAAGGGTAGAGCAACAAGAATTTGAAAATTGGCTTTGAAAAGTTAAAAGGACAGTTTAAAAGAACTGGGAATCTGTTTCATAGGAAGATTTCGCAAAAAGAACAATTCAGATTTCAAAATTTTGGTCAAAATAGTCAAAGGACAGTTTTTCTTATAATAGCACAGTGTATAAACTTTCAGCAGATGATCTGATGCGATATTGAAGAAAATAATTATTTTTATTAATTTTAAATTTTTTATAATTTTTTTTCTTACAAAATTATTTGTCATTCATTGATTAACTATATATAAAAAAATTTCATTTTCATAGGTTGAGTAGAAAAAAAAAATTAGGGCCCACATCTCTAAAGAATTATTCACCATTTTCTGCTTCTTTTGTCTCTTTCCTCGGTATCAATCAAAGGAGGTTATTGTATATATATATATACTAGAGATTACCGATAGTATCGGTATCGGCAGTATCGGCCATTTTTTTGGGTATCAGTATTGGTTAATAGGTTAATATGGCCAATACTTGGCCGATACTCTGATACTTTGAATTCGACTACTAAGTGATGGCTTTACCTTAAAGGAGTATATTATGTCATGTTTGAATAATAACGTTTTTTTTATTTTGTCTTTTCTGCTGATTAATTGAGGTCTCTTCTTTCATTAATTTTATTCTTTATATTGTAGCTAGTTCCAGAATCTTCTTGTGAATTGTAATCATGTTAAAACAAAAGAGAGTAGCTAAACTTTGTTAATACTTACTGGAAAATGGAAATGGAATATTTTTTTGAATAAACACAAACAAAAAAAGTTATTAGTATTATATTTGCATTTATTATTCCTAAAAGATAATATTTTAATTTATAAAATATACTTGTGCACAACCAAATATGAAATACATGACTAAGTATTGGTTGTACATTGAATGCAATCCTCAGTTGCCTAGAAGTACACAAATTTTCTACCTTATTACTGTGTATTTCTTATAATAATTAAAGTATCGGTATCAGCACCTTAAAAAATAGAGTATCAGTATCGGCCTCTTTACTGGTATCGGTACATCTCTCTCTCTATATATATATAATATATAATATATATATATATATATATATATATATATGCACACAAACCCAATCACAATCAAATGGGAGGTGGATATAACCATACAGGAAAAAACTAACCACCCTCAAAGTAAATTTTAATAAAAAAAAATTTATTTAAAAATAATGAAAAAGAGATCAACTAATCAACAGTCTTAGTTTTTTTAGGTAGAATAGTCTTAATTTTCATTGGTTTGTATAAACCAAGTTTATACAACGGTAACTATAAAAAATTTCCCTATTTTTAAGTAGATTTTTTTTACTAAAATTTGAAATATTTTCTAAACTCTGCCTTTAAAAAAAAACAAAACAGTATGATAAAATCCAAGTAAGTGGACTTAGAAAATACAAATTATAAATGTTTTGCATATAATATAATAAAAATTTTCTTTCTTTTTAAAAATATTGATACTGTTAGGAAACAGGGTAAAACTAGCAAAAAAAAAATTTACAATAACTTGATTTTTTAACTGATCTACGCAAAATTTTCAGTTTGTACATTAGAGTGAAAAACACTATTTTATTTAGTATAATTTTTTGTATACCCAATTATATTTTTACTATGCACAGAAAAAATTTAAATTTTCCCATGCACAGCAAAAAAATGGTTGGGTATGTAAAAAAGTTTCCTAAATAAAAATGTATCTTTCCTAACTATACAACTTTTGAAAATTTTATTTTCATACCCAATCATTTTATTGCTGTGTATGGGAAAATTTTAAAATTTTCCCATGTGCACAATCCGAAAGGTAATTTCAACCATTTTGCTGCTGTACTTAGGAAAAAAACAATAATTTGGAGTTTTTCCCATGCACAGCAACAAAATGATTGTTTAAAAGAAAACTTAAGAGTTTGTTCAGTTGGGCAAGTTAAGCAATTTTTATTTATAAAAATTTTTTGTATACCCAACCACGACAACAAAATTGTTCTAAATGTGTATCTCACTTAACTATATGCTCTCTTAAAATTTAATGAACTTTGGATGGCTAGGAAGAAAAGTTGTACCCAAAAATATTTTGGTAAAATTTTTTTTCCTGATTATGGGTCTTCATGGGCATGCAACACTTTTTGGGCAGCAAACATAAAAATTCAATTATTACAAAATGAATATTGATGATTTAACTATCTACAGGCCAAATTATCAAGCCAAGTTGACAGAGCGAATGTGCTGAAAATTTTTAATAAAATTTGCTCCCATACAGGTCTTCGATTTTTTTTTCAAAATTTTTCTTTGATAATCTATAATACTAGTCTACATATTTATATTACTAAAATACATTATTGAATAGCCATTTTAGAATACTATGCAGTGGTTAGTTTTCTGCTCATTTTATTTTATCACCTTCAGTTACCATATGCTTTTTTTATATAAATATTTAGAAAAGTTCATATTTCTCAAAAAATGTATAAATATATATATATATATATATATTATATATATATATATATATATATATATATATATATATATATATATATATTATATATATATATATATATTATAATGGTGAATGGAATTTCATATCCAAGGCCATTTTAATTTTACAGTTTTCAAAGGTTTTCTAACT
The DNA here is from genome assembly GCA_009176605.1 of Armadillidium nasatum. Taxonomy (NCBI): domain Eukaryota; kingdom Metazoa; phylum Arthropoda; class Malacostraca; order Isopoda; family Armadillidiidae; genus Armadillidium; species Armadillidium nasatum. The sequence goes on along the minus strand of SEYY01001416.1, from coordinate 134,898 downwards.
TATTTTCTAACTTACATTTTTCTTTATTAAGTTAGAAAAGGGTTATTTTAGTTTTTTACCATTATTCCTTTTCCAAAGATATTTATTTAAAAAAATTTTTTTTTTTTTTTTTTTTTTTTTTTGAAAAAAAAATTTTTTGAAGATAAACAATTACATTTATTTATTTTTTTTCACGTGATATTTCAGGAAATAGTATTGTTTTTTTTATTTCAACTTTGGACTGAGAATCCATTTTTATTTTTACTATTAGTTTGTATATTTGATTAACATGTTAATGTTGGTGACCCAATTAATCATATTAATTGAGGTATATATATATATATATATATATATAATATATATATATATATATATATATATATATATATATATATATATATTATATATATATATAATACAGTGGAACTCTCAATATTCGTCCCTCCAGTATTCGTCTTTTCCGATATTCGCCCTGTAATTTTTTTTCCGATATTCGTCGAAAAATCAATATTCGTCCTACCTACGAAAGCCTATAACCTTAAAAATAAAAACTCTTAATAACAATCATTATTTTTCTCATCCAAAAGGTAAATTTCTTTTTAAAATTTTATGTGTTTAGCGTTTATGTAGGCCTACACAGTGCGTATTACGTATTATTTATGGCAGTACGCTGTTTAATATGTACTGTAGTTAAATTGTACAGTGTTTGAAATGATTTCGGAGATCGATTCTAGATTGAAATTTTATTTTTTTGTTAAAGAATAGATAGGCAAAATTCGAGGCTGGGAACGAATTAATCCATTTTTAGTTAATTCCTATGGGAAAAAATTATTCGATATTCGTCTTTTTCGATATTCGTCATCCCCTCAGGAACGGATTAATGACGAATATTGGAGTTCCATTGTGTATATATATATATATATATATATATATATATATATATATATATATATATATATATATATATATATATATATATATATACACTGTAAGATGGGGGAAAAACTAACCAAAATTTCAATTTCTTTAATTATGAAAAATCAGGATTACATAATATAACTGTATATATAATCTTTTTTACCTATTTGAATATTTTTATATAAAAAAAGTACATGGAAATATACAAATTATCATTTTTAAAAAATTTTTGAAAATTGTAGGTGATGAAGAAATGAAGTGAGAAAACTAACCACTGCACAATATTTAAAAATGGCTATTCAGTAGTGCTTTTTATTAATATAAATGAATGACTAGTATTATAGATTATCTAGAACATAATTTGAAGAAAAAAACAAGTGTGGACTTTAATATTTGACAAAAATCAGACATGTATGAAAGCAAAATTTATGCAAATTTTTCAGCATATTTTCTTTGTCAAAATGACTTGATAACTGACCTGTAAATAGTTAAATGATTGATATTGAATTTGTTATTCTTGAACTTTTCATGTCGGCTGCCCAAAAAAAATTGAATTACCGTGAATACCTGTATATGGACCGACTGTGGCCCTGGCCAACCCCAGCCCCAACTAAAAATCAGAGAAAACCAGGGTTTGCCTGCTGGGGTTAAAATGGCAAATTGTACTTATTAATGGTGGATTTTTTCTTGTTTTTTCAATACTTTCTTTTTGTTTTCTGTTCTTTTGACTGCTTCTCTTCTGCTAGTGAATGTTCATTTTTGTGTTTAGATTTTAATGTTCCCATAAAGATATGGTTGAAAATTTTTTACTTGGGGTACCAAGATATTGTCTTCTAATTTCCTGACTGCAGATGTTATATTTAGCTATTTTGAGCCTATCCCAAAACATTGTAAAATACTCCTATGCTACTAAAGCAGATCTTTTAGCTATAGTGACTGAAAGTATAAACAAAATAATAATAATATTGAAATAATGTAGCTAAATGATACAAGTTTGATACACAGCAATAAAATAACAATGATATTTATAAATACAGGTTGTTTTGATAATTTATATCTCACATTTTTTCAAACTTTAATTTATGGTGTTACCTAAGTAAACCTGTTGAAAACTATTGGGAAATTTCAAAATTTTGTAGGTTTTTAAAACTTCTATTACACAAAATCTGTAATTTTCTGAAATTTTTTTTCAAAGAAAATGCATATAATCATTAATTTAAGTGAATGTTGAGTATTCTCTCCTTCCTTAAAATTAACTAAATCTCAATCAAAATTACATCTAATTTAAATTTTTCCCTTGCACAGCAACAAAATGGTTGGGTATAGGAAAAAAAAAAGTTGCAGAGGTTGTACAGTTGGGCAAGATACACAGTTTTGGAACAATTTTTTTGTATATCTAACCATGTTGGTGGTGTGCATAGGAAATTTTGAAGAAAAAAATTCTTGTGCACAGCATCAAAAAAAATTTTTGAGTATGCAAAAAATTTTTCTAATTAAAAAA
>SEYY01001416.1:115000-130000 GCA_009176605.1 Armadillidium nasatum | reverse complement strand
AGTACAGATTCCTAACAATTTTTATGAACATAATTCCCTTTTAAGACATTACTTTATAGTGTTAATCTGGGTTCTTGGAACTCCTTTATATTGTCTTCAGCGAAAACTGCTCCTGCTTTTGAGAAAAGTTGCTTGTTGCAATTTGGTATGCTTTGGCTGTTTAGAAGTGGTTACTTTTCTTTAATCCCTCTTGGAATGATTATAATTATTACTTTAGTGAAAATAATTTCTTGAATTATGCTTATACAAAATAAGGTGACAATGAAAATTTTGTATTTCTTAAATTTTTACTAATACATATCCTTAATTTCACCCCAGACTTTTCTTGCTATTAGTCTTGAATTACTGCTCTGAGGGATTAGTTGTACAATATTTAGTATACCATGCATAGTGTATGCATTGGCAATCTAATACCTAAGTTTCAAAATTTCTCTAGTAATATATCAAATGGTAATTTAAAAATTATTTAAATGTTACAATTTTCTGTTTGCCAGTTTTCTGATCTATCAATTTAGTATTTCATGATTTGCAGACTTGGAAAATATAACTTTGGTTTATTTCAGAATTTCAGATGTTTCTTGTACAATGTTAGATCTGAATTTTATTAAGAGATTCTTAAGTCCTTTGAATATTTTAAACATTTGAAAACTATTAAAATGGAAAGAATGTTCATTACACTGTAAAATATATGCTTTGATATTAAAAGTATTAAAAGAGATTAATTTTCTTTTTGAGAAAGGAAAATGAAGCAATGATTTGCTACTTCCAAGAATAAAATTGTTTTGGCAGCTCAGTTTTAAGAATGAAGTTCTTTTAGTGTTTTACTTCAAATTTTGTTTTGTAAATATAGCTTTGTGATGCTTGCACATATTTTTTATAATCTCTTCTCACATTCCAAAATAAATGACGCGTCTTGTTTGGTATTTACTTAATTGTTAAAATTCTAAATTTGAGTTGCTTAAACTTAACAGTTCAACTAGTAGTTTCTTACCATGATTTAATTTTTGTTTTACCATATTTAAATAATTTTGATTTAAAATTGGAGTTGCTAATAGTTTTTTTTTTATTTTTTTAAAGGCCTATTTGAAAAATTTCAGGAGGAGGTTGAGGGGGAGGGATAAATAATTTCCTTATATTTTCAAGGAATTAAAAAGCATTTTCAAATTGAAGGCCATGTATTGATGTAAATTTAATTCAATTATGAAGTTAATTGCTATTAGTCATTAAAAAATTTTTTTTTTTCTTTCTTTTCAGGCTTCCTATACAGATGCTACTTTAGCATGTGATGGAAAGTTTTATCCAGTTCATAAATTAGTTTTGTCAACATGTAGTGAATACTTTGGGGCGATATTTGAAAGAACTCCTTGTAAAAGCCCTGTTATTGTGTTGAAGGACATAGAGTGTAAAAATTTAGAATTTTTATTAGACTATATGTACATAGGAGAAGTGAATGTTAGACAGAATGAACTTGCTGCACTTATAAAAGCAGCAGAATGTCTTAAAATAAAAGGGTTGGCTGTACCAGACGAAGAGCCCTCAGTGTGAATACTTTTCCCAAAAATATTCGATCAGATAGTCAAAGAGAATCTAGTCCGCCTGCTAAAAGGCGAAGGAATGTTCAGTCAGGGTCAGATTTAGAGGGAAAAAGGGAATCTTCGGAGACATCAAATAATACTGGGTTAGAGAAAGGACCATCCAAAGATCTTGGGGAATGTCCGCTTGATGATGGTATTTCCCCAATCAAACTTGAACCTTTAGATGATGCTGAAGTGTCTAATTTTATTACAAATTCAAATTCCACTGGTGTAAATAATGAAAAAATTTCTGATGAAGGTGGTGGTGGTTGCGAGAGTTCCAAGGAAGATTCAACGACAGACATAAAAGAGTTTTTCAATGCAAAAGTAGAAAAGTGAAGAATCTGTGCACATGAGTGAATACTCCTCTTCAGAATTTGCGGGACCATCAGGTGTTCAAAATGTAAGTGATTAAATAAAGAAATTATTAAAAGCATTCACTATTATAATTTTCTTATATATATATATATATATATATTATATATATATATATATATATATATATATATATATATATATATATATATATATATATATATATATATATATATATATATATTTATTTATTTATTTATTTAATTTATTTCCTAAAGGTGAAAAGCTCATATGAATATATGTTTTATTTCTGATTTTTTATATAGGTTTTATGAATGTACATTTTGATAGTAGTAATAATAACAGTAAAATATTTCAGGAGTCATGAGCAGTGACTTTGGGCAAATTGCTAAATGAATTGAAGTAATATAATGTAGTTTTGAATATTTTTTATTGAATAGTTCATGAAAAAATCATTGATTAATGTCATGTTATTTGTTGTGCCCTTAAATGTTATATCACTGTATTAATATCACTAGGGCAAACTGTCCTATTTATATCAATGTATTTCAGTAACTGATTTGAATAAATAATTTTTTGATTTAAACCTCTCTCTCTCTTTCTTGTATGTTGGATATTATAAATCATTAAAACTTGTCTAACTTTTATTTAGTTGTGGGATTTGTGTGTTCATTATTTTAAAACAAAATATGTTTAGATTTTATTTTTAAAGAAATACTTAAAAACCAAGTCCATTAAGAATTATAAGCAACCGTTAGCTTCTTGTAACTTATATTTGCCTGTACTTTTGTGGGAAAGTTATGTCTGTAATTTTTATTTTAAGCTTTTCAAAAGACTTTTTTTTATTTTTTTTATTTTTTTATTTTTTTAATGTGAAAAATTTAATTAGTCTTTTGAAATAGTATAGTAGATAGTTGATACAGAGCGCGTGCGCACACGCGCACTTTCTCTTTCATTAAAATGTGAAATAAAAAAATTAATGAAAAAGAAAAAAAACAGGGAATGGTAATAGGAAAATCATTGCAACTGCTTTCTTCTCATTTTTCATATATATTACACTTAAAACTAACTGAGTATTAAAAGTATTTTTTTTTTATATATATATTTTATATTATGTAGTTTTATGATGGTATATGAAAGAGGAAATCAAAGGTCATATAATTGTTTTTGTATAAACTGAATGGTGATATTTTTACAAAGATATAACAAAAGTCTGATTAATCTTGATCACAGTTACGATCATTTTAATGCTACTTAATTAATTATATCAAAATATACAAACTTTTATTCTTAACATGAAATGCACTCAGAGATTGAACAACAAAAAGTTTCTAAAAAATGTATATGTTTAGTAAAGCATTGTTGCCCTCCATATTTTTTTTTTATCATTGCACTTGAAACCATTCTTTTCAAATGGCTAATCAATGTAGTCAGTAGAAATGTTCATTCTACATTAAAACAGAAGGTTTTGATATAAAGTATGCATGTTTTCATTTTACAAATTTTATTACAAACAGTTACTTTTTTTAAAACTTTATGAAAAAATTATTTTATTTTATATATATATATATATATATATATATATATATATATATATATATATATATATATATATATATATATATATATATATTATATATTTATAAAAAAAACATAAAAATAAACCTTTTGTTTTTTTCAAAAGTAAAAAACAGTTTATATCATATATATAATATATATATATATATATATATATATATATATATATATATATATATATATATATATATATATATATATATATATATATATATATATATATATATATATATATATATATATATAAGGTGGGGCGGAAAAAGAAATAAAGAATAGAGTGGTAGAGGGAATAAAAGTGTTGGGGGGGGGGGCCTAAGTAAAGTATGGAAGAAAGGAGGTAAGAATGTTTAAAATGTCTGTTTTGGCCTTCAGTAATGTAAGGGTGTCAAACGGATGATAAATGCTCGGGACGAGGAAAAAGTTTGAATGTCTTTGATATAAAAGGTTTGAGAGTGATAAGTAAATTGAGAAGGATTGATAGGATTAGAAATGAAAGAATAAGAGAGATGTATAGATATAAGAGTGTTGGTGTAGATAGAGCAGAGGAGGGAGTGCTAAAATTGTTTGGACAAGTGTAGAATGATTGAGGACAGAATGGTGGGCAAAATACTTAGATCCATGGTGGTAGGGGAAGGCCAAAGTGGAGATGGATAGATGAAGTGAAAGGAATTTTGAATTTAGAAGAGGGTAGTAGACTTGCGGAGGACAGAGGTGAGATGGAGGGTGGTGGTGAAAGGGGTTGAAAGGTAGGAATGGGTGTGTTTGTGAGGGAATTGGGAAAGGTGATATATATATATATATATATATATATATATATATATATATATATATATATATATATATATATATATATATATATATATATATATATATATATATATATATATATATATATATATATTGATTCATGAATAAGTGAAACTGTTGTTAAAATATGAGGAAGCATCTTGAAATATTTTATTAAAGTTTGTAACAAACCCCATTCTCATTGATATATTTTTTAATTAAATCTCTTCTTTCATGCTGGCTATGCAGAGTAACTTATCCCAGTGGGATAGTGAAAACAGTTTTCCCATGGATCATTTGTTAGCTGGTTCGTCATCGACTCAGCTAGAAACACAGCAGCAGCAACAACAGCTGGTGAGTGTTACTTTGTCAATGTCAGTAATTTTAAATTTCACTTGTCTTTTGACTTTGGTGTTCATGATAAAGCAATTATTTGAGAACAAACAATTTTAAAATATAGATTTTATGTATGTGTTGAAATATATTCATTCATTTTCTGCAATACTTTTCATATGTTGCTGATAGTATCAAATGATTGCTTTTAATTATAATTATTATTTATCATCAATAGCTTCAACATCTATTTAACTTTATAATTCTTTCCTTAAATTTCAAGGTAATAAATACCTTTTGTATATATATATATATATATATATATATATATATATATATATATATATATATATATATATATATATATATATATATATATATATATATATATATATATATATATATATATATATATATATATATATATACACACATATACACACACACACCTATATATATATATATATATATATATATATATATATATATATATATATATATATATATATATATATATATATATATATATTAGAGGTGCACCAGATATTTCTAACTGGATAATAATAGTTATCCCATATCCAAATATCCAGATAATATAGCCTATGTCATTATAATAAATATCAGGTGTCTAAAAAAGTTCATGCAGTTTTTGACATTGTTTAATAAGTACTAAAACTAAAAGATGGCTATACTTTGTAGTATATGTCTAAATCATAGAAGTTGTATAGACTATTCAGAACCAGACATCAATCTTATTCAGGCATGTATACTTGTGAAAAGTGACAAGATGAGAGCACAGTGTGAGAGCTTGTCTTTCAAGTTTTAACCCAAATATAAGCATCAGCTGCTGCACGAGGAGTCTGTTCATTCTTTGTAGAACAAACTGTTGGGGATTGAACAGCATAAAAAGTGGGCTTAGAGGTTTCTTCAGGAGATGAACGTCGATTAGTATATCCAAAACAGATTGATGATGATGAACTGCAAAATTATATTGAGTCAAATCCAAATTAGACTTTGCTAGAAACTTGTAGAAAAGCTTAATGTAAGTGAAGATGCAGTCCACCACCATTTGCTTGGAATAGGTTAAAAAGATTTTTAGTTAAGAAAATAGATACCCTTCAAACTTATGAAGGACACAAGGAATAGCAAATTTCTATATGCTCTATCACTTCTTTTGCAACAAGAGAATTGAGCCATTTTTTGGATAAATTACTGATGTGATGAAAAATTGATCCTCTTAAGATAATCTGAAGCATTCACCAGAATGATTATCTCCAGGTGAACTGTGACCACAAACAAGTAGACTTGCATTTCATCAACAAAATCATAGTGTATGTGCGGTGGAATATGCATGGTATTGTGCTTTGAAAGTTGCTGCCACAAGGAACAATAATCACTGATGAGTTATATGCTTCCCAATTGCAATGAGTCTCACAAGAAATAAACCAAAAACTTCCTGCAATAGTGAATTGCAAAGGCATCATGTTCCCTCAGCTCACTACACAACTGTCTTTTGTCCAAATGAAGCAGAAGCTTAGTACCCCAGGTTGAGAACTTTTGCCTTATTCCTTATTCTCCATATTCACTATACATATATCATCATTTTTTCCTTTTCTTAGAAAATTTTATGCACAACAAAAGAAAGTTTAGTTAAGAAGAGATTGAGTCAGAGCTTTAAAATTTTTCTTTTTTGGAAAAAGATATATTTAATCTTGTAAGTCATTGGGAAATGATTGCAAATATAAATAAATGGAAACTATTTTCAAGAGTAAAATATTGTTTGTTTACATTATTTTAATAACTTTCTTTACAACTCAAAATTCACACTGAACTTTTTCGGACACCTAATATTATTTGTCATAGATAGCTGTATTGTATAAAAAAAAAAGTTTCTTTTTAAATAGGTATGTATAATACAAATTACATCATGTCATAAAAGGAAAAACTAGAGAATATTTCTAATAATTTCTTTGTTTTTGAAAAATGTGTAAAAACTTTTAGGCCTGCAAGAAGATATTAATACTACATTCCTCAAATTTATATAGCAGCGATAATAAACATGAAAATGAATTTGGTCAAAGTATTTTTGCTATACCTATGGGGTTTTAACAAAACAATTTGCTAACCCGTAAAGCAACATGCTCATTAAAAAAAAAATTTTAAGTTTATCATACATTAATTCATTAGGTGAGACTGTATAAATTTTAATTTCATTAGGCTAAGGTATATTTTTTATATTTGATATATTGTTTAGAAATTAAAATAACATATATCCCAAGTGACCAGCAGACTTTTAAAATTAAGTATAGGCTTTATAAAAGGATTACCAATTCAAATATGATTACCTCTCCCCCCCCCCCCCCCCCTCCAAAAAAAAAAAAAAAAAAGGGCCATAACTTTTTTCTTTTTCATTCATCAAATTAATCATTTAGTTAAAACTACCACAATTCAAAAAATCATTGCGTGATTAAGCTTCTTGTCAGTATGATCTTACTTTTATAGTGTTTGATCAGGATCTTTTTTCCTGTATCAGTTGAGTGGGCAACATATAAATTTGTAATTGTCACTTTACCAACTTCTAAAGTTTTCATCTCACTCTCATCTTGATTCCTCAACAGAGACCAGGATAAAAAAAAAATTCATACATCAATGAATTCTCTAATTTCAAATTTATCAAGGTTATGATTAATTATATTTGAAGTTTATTGGAATTATATGATGGAGAATCATACTGAGGACAGGTCTCTATACATATTTTTAGTGCAAGTCCCACAGTTTCTCAAATTGGCTTGCAGGGCATGTAATTTAATGCTCTTACTGGCATTAAGTATAAGAATTGAATTACTACTGTATTATAAATCCCAAATCATGAGTTTGTTTATTGTTAAGCAAAATAGGCATGAAAAGAACATGCTCATATACAGTATCTTTTAATAACATATGAAGTAAAATTATACAAATGGAATTTTCAGAAATGGCTTCAAAAATCTTCATTGTCTTTTTCTTCTAATGAAAATTTTTTTTAAATAAGCCAATGAGCCACAAAATAGAATATTTTTCTATAAATCTGTAATTAAAATGAGTTTTTTTTTTGTTTTTTTTCCATATATAAGTAAATTAAATTTTTAATGCATAAGATATGTTAATATCTTAACAGAATTAAGCACCCTATATATATATATATATATATATATATATATATATATATATATATATATATATATATATATAATATATATATATATATATATATATATATATATATATATATATATATATATATATATATATATATATAGTAAAATTTCTTCTCACATACATACAAACACACACACACACACACACACACACACACACACACATATATATATATATATACACATATATATATATATATATATATATATATATATATATATATATATATATATATATATATATATATATATATATATATATATATATATATATATATATATATATATATATATATATATATATATATATATATATATATATATATATATATATATATATATATATATATATATATATATATATATATATATATATATATATATATATATATATATATTATATTACAAACACATTCCAGGTAAGTAAAAATTTTAATTTGCAAATTGTAGTAGCAGAAAAATACACCAAATTCAAAGACATTTAAAATTTATACCAGTATATATATATATATATATATATATATATATATATATATATATATATATATATATATATATATATATATATATATATATATTTATATATATATATATATATATATATATATATATATATATATATTTTACTCTTAAAATAATTTAGCTATCATAATATTTTAGTAAATTTAAATATACTGGTATAAATATATTTTTAATTAGTTTTTTTTATTTTAAAAAGTTTTTGATATTTTTAGTATATATATATATATATATATATATATATATATATATATATATATATATATATATATATATATATATATATATATATATATATATATATATATATATATATCCAAGAGGAAGTCTTTGTGCATGGAAGTAATAGTTATTCTAAGCGAGTAAATTCATATTCCAATTTTATTCTAAACTGTTTCTAAGATAAAATATTGCAGGTGTACATTTGCAATAGTAGTTGTAATAATTCATAAAAAATTTTTTTTATATTATCAGAGAGTTTGTGACTATTTTCATATAGGCCTAGTTCACTTGTGGTATATGAAATGTTTACTGTTACTCTTTCAAATTAGTTTATTTATTTATTTTATTTTTTTTTTTTTCATGATGATATTCCTTTATGTCTCTGTTGTCATCATCGCTAAGGTGGATGAGTAACTCTTACCACATATTCTTTTCCTTTTTTTTGTGTTGAAATTAAGGGTGAAATTTTTATTATTATTATTATTATTATAAAGTAAAATTTCTATTCAGAGTTGTATCAAAATGGACATATGCACTGATGGTGATTAAAATATAAATATCGTTGCTATTATTGCAAAGGTTACCTTAATATTTCTGCGTCTTTGAAATCATTTTAGAATATGTATATGTATATGGCAAAATAGATACATCTTTATGACCCATACAAAAGAAAAATCTAAAAATGTGCCAAAGAGAGAGGTGATTGGGGGAGGGATCTGATACATGGAGTTAGAGAGTTCATCAGGTATAATTCACCTCTGTCCGAACCCCCTTAACATGTAATCAGAAATTTATAAATTTTATATTTATGGGTGCACTATAATTAATTGCATATACCATAACTGTTGGTGCTAGTTGGGCTTTTTTATATTGTTATTTAACATCATCTCTCAGTTTTTAAGCTTTTGATGTAAACCTTATAATTATATTGAATGAGGAATAGGTCATTGATGTAAACAGGGTTGGTTGGGGAAAACTTTTTTCCTAGGGAAAATCTCAATGATAAAATTAGAAAAACTTTTTACTTATCAGATTTGGGAACTTTTATTACCTTGGAGATATTTAGCTTACTGCTAGTCTGCTACATTGAATTTGATAATAAATAGGAGCTGATTAAGCAATAAAATTATAGTATCATTATATCAAGCTAATATTATATTTAGGTGATTAAAGTCTGTACTGTGTATGTCTGTCAACTTGCAAAGTCATATAATTTTGTTAAATCACCTAAATATAATAATAGTTTGATATAATGTTATAATTTTATTGCTGAATCAACTAACTACTATTCATTAACTGATTCAATGTCTACAGGAGACTAGCAGTAAACTAAATACCCCCAATGTAATAATAGTACCCAAATTCTGATAAGTAAAAGTTGCTGTGATTTTATTGTTGTTTTTTTTTTTTTTTTTTTTTTTTTTTTTTTTTTTTTTTTTTTTTTTTTTTAAATCTAAAATTGCCATTTCTTGATTTGTTTCATTTGCTTTTTAAAATATTAAATAGTTTTCTTTCACGTATTATATATATATATATATATATATATATATATATATATATATATATATATATATATATATATATATATATATATATATATATATATATATATATATATATATATATATAACTAGAAACTTTGGAATAGAAATCAAGTACCAGTTAATTTAGAGCGTTATGACTGAGGTTCAACTCGATTATAGTCATCCTTGGTTTAAAAAATAAACATATAAGCTTAGTCTTTATAGATTAATTATTTCTTTTATTATTATTATTATTATTCAATTATAATACATTAGTTAATATTAATCCTTATAGAATTGCCATGTGTAGGTTAGTGTACTAATTGAAACCATAAAAGTTGCCTATTATATATATATATATATATATATATATATATATATATATATATATATATATATATATATATATATATATATATATATATATATATATATATATATATATATATATATATATATATATATATATATATATGAGGTGTGATTGGAAAGTTTTGACAGTTGGTACCACTGCTTAATAAAGAGGGGCTAGGTTTGCGGTCCTTGAAACATGCTGAATAGATTAACGCGTTATCTTTCTTCAGTACCGATTTCATCCTGGTTAGTAGAGACGTGTTGTCGTGTCTCAGCGGATTTTTGATATCTCAAAATGGCTGAAAAAACGGAACAATGAGTTTGTGAAAGTTTTTCTCTAAAACCAGGAAATCAGCTTCGGATATTTATGAACTCTTAAAAATAGCTTACGGTTATAAATGTCTGAGCCGGTAAAATATTTTTTTTATCTGGTTCAACAGATACAAAGATGGTCGCGAATTAGTCGAAGATATCTCTTGGTCCGGCAAGCCTTCCACTTCAACAACCGGCGAAAATATGCATAGGGTGTGTTCCGTAGTCAAGATTCTTTAAGAATATTGAAGATTCTTAGAGAAGTGGTCCATGCAGCTTGTTCCACTTAATATTTCATCAATAATTTTCTGCTTGCAGCAGCGAAAATTCAAGATAGAAAAAATTTCTTTTTTTCAATTTTCGATGCCACAATCTTGAATGGTCACGTAATGTAAACAAACTAGAGTTAGGCCAAGGACTTCTTTTTGAATAAAAACCTTTTGCAAATATTATTACAAAGGTAGATTTGTTTGCAAATTATTTTTGCCTTTTGGGAACATTAATTTGTTTTAAACGAAGGAAATTAATTATTTTCAGTTATTCCAAATTTCGTTGGTTCCAACATTTTTAATCATGGCTGCCTCCAAAGTCTTTTTAAAAATTTCGGTTGATTCATACGTTATCTTATATTCTTACATATGACCTTAATGATATTAATTATGTGATATTATATATATATATATATATATATATATATATATATATATATATATATATATATATATATATATATATATATATATATATATATATATATATATATATATATATATATGCTTGGTTAAGTTTTAAGACTGTTCCTGTAATTTCAAACGAGAGGTCCAGGGTTCGAGGCCTGGCCGGAGCGGGAAATGTGAGCGATTTCTCCTTGCGCTTAGCTCCGAATGACTCAGTTTTTTTTTTTTTTTTTTTTTTTTTTTTTTTTTTTTTTTTTTTAATATATATATATAAAAGTTCACATCTCACGGGCATTGCCCTATTCGAGGAGAGGAATGACTCAGTCGTTAAACGAGTACATCAGTGGAGTGCTCTTGCCACTGATGGGAATAATCTCCGGCATCCGCGATAGGAATGGCCCAGCCAGCGGTATCCGCCGTGGGCCCGTGAAACCCTAGGATCTTCCTCGAAAGACCCCTCGGACAGGACGATAGTCCTTCCTGGGGGATGAAGATTATTTTTATTATATATATATATATATATATATATATATATATATATATATATATATATATATATATATATATATATATATATATATATATATATATATATATATATATATATATATATATATATATATATATATATATGCGTGCGTGTGTGTGTGTGTGTGTGTGAAATAATTAAAAAGTCATATTTAACAAAGATTGTTACAGAATGATTGATTACATGTGTATTAATTAAAGTAATAAAATTACTGTATGCTTGTGTAATACAATGTGCATTAAAGTAATAAATTAGATTACATGTGTATTAAAGTAATAAAATTACCGTATGCTTGTGTAATACAATAAAGCATGATTCAAAATATTGAAACTCCATGTTGAGTAAAAGATGCCAAACACTTCCAGAATATATTTCTTTTCAATTTGTGAAATTTCTCATACTCACTGCATTTATTAACTAAAAAAATTATAATATGGTGTTTAAAAAACTAAGAACGTTTTTAAAATTTTGAAATAAAAATAAATTTACGTTTTTGTATATGTATAATTTTTAAAATGGAGCCATTTGGCATTTGCAAGAGAGGAGAGGGAAAACGTCTATAGTAAGAAATTGAGATATTGTCTGAAGTGAAGGAAAGTTTAAAACATGTTAGGCAGTGTGAAGATTCTGCGTATTATTATTATTATTATGTATTTCGTTTATTATTATATATATATATATATATATATATATATATATATATATATATATATATATATATATATATATATATATATATATATATATATATATATATATATATATATATATATATATTAGTTTGATTTACATAACTGCGTAATTAAAACTGTGTAGGGCATCTGTATCCTCAGTATATGAAAGGCTGTTTACATGTTTTTATATCTTTTTAGATATTTTGATTTTGAATATGCATTGTGATATGAAGTTTTATGCTATATATATATATATATATATATATATATATATATATATATATATATATATATATATATATATATATATATATATATATATATATATATATATATATATTATATATATATATATATATATATATATATATATATATATATATATATATATATATATATATATATATATATATATATATATATATATATATATATATATATATATATATATATATATATATATATATATATATATATATATATATATATATATATATATACACACACTTTACTTTTTTACCCCTTGGACCTTCCTCACTGGAAGGGCCACAATCCACAACGGCCGCCGGCCGTACCCAAAGGTCTCTCAGAGAGATGTGATGGAGGGTTTTGTGTTGTGTAAGGGAAGGGCATCTCAGGAGGTGTTCTGTTGTGTCTGGTTCTTGCATATATTACATATTGGGGATAGTGTGTTTTGTATATTGAATGTTTGTAAGTTAGGGTGGTGGCCTGACCTTAATGTGGATAGGGTAATTTGGGTTTTGCCTGGTAATGTATTTTGTGTATTTGCTATATCGTTGAGGGGGGGGGGGTTCATTGAGATGATGATTTGGTTGGCGTGTGTTGAGATAATTTAGTGTTATGATGGTGTGTATGTGTTTGATTAGTGGTGTGTTGTTTGCAGTAGGTGGAATGGTTCTGAATATGTTACTGTAGTATAGGGCAGAGGATGATGGAGGTAATTTTAGACAGTGTCTTGTAGGGTATAGTGACAAGGGTGTGATATGTCTAGTGTGTTTGTGTAGAATTGGGTTCCTATCATGTCTAGGTGAAAACGGATCAGGAGTATTTTTGTTTCTTCGTGTAAATGCTGAATTGGAGTGGTTCTAGTACAACCTGTGATGATTCGAAGAGTGGTATTTTGTTTTTTTTTTGTAATTTTTCTGTGTTTGAGGGTGAGGTGGCAGGGTACCAGGCTGGAGATGCGTAATTTAGTGTTGGTCTGATGAACTGTTTGTATGCTATGATGAGGGTGGTTAGTTTGTTACTGAAATTATTTGACTGTTCGAATGATGTTTAATTTCCTGTTTGCAGTGTTGGTTATGTTTTGGATGTCTTTTGAGAAGGTAAAGTGTCTCAAAACTCATGGTTCAATGTTACTTGCTCTTGTGCCATTCAGGAAAGAGGCAGTGCATGTCATACATGGAAAAACTCAATTATCATATTACTTTTAATTCTGCTTGGAATTATTGTTGGGATATTACTCATCTGGCCAAGCGCGCTTTCACTAAAAGGAAGTGTGCCGACTTCCATGGTTTTCCTACTGATAAAAATTTGTCCTATAGTCAGAAATCTCCCTAACATCTTCAGTAAATCTTCCTCTCTTCTTATTTGTTCTGATGGCTCTGTTGTTAATACTCCTTCTGAAAAGGAAAATCTCTTTGGCCTCCTTTTTTCCTTCAATTCAACAATAAACAATCCCGGCTCCCCTCTTCCTACTCCTCCTCTCAGGTGTCCCATGTCATCACCTTTAATTTCACATAATAAGGTCCATGGGATCCTGAGAGCTATGTACGTCAGGAAGGGCTGTTTCGAAGAAGCTGGGAATACTTTTCAGATTGAAGGAATTTTTCTTCCAAACTTCAAAAAGGTACATAAAGGTCCTATCTGGCCTTGTACGGAGTACTGTTGCCACATTTGGGGGGTTACAATTCCTTTTAGATAAGGCTGAATCTCAGCCTAAAAGATTAATAAACTGTCCACTATTTTCAAACGCACTTGACCCCCTATCTCTGCAATGTGATGCTAGTGCACTATTTCTTTTCTATAGGTACTACTACAACAGTTGCTTGAAGGAATTGACCTCTCGCATTCGAACACCACTGTATCACCCTTGAAGGACAAGGGGTGCCATGCTTTTGCATGAATTTTGTGTGGATATATTAAACCCCAGGCTTGTCCATTGTGGTGCCACCTCTTTTCTGTGGAACACTCTGCCATCATTGTTTTTCCTGCTACATTTAATCTTCCTCTGTCTGTGCTCACCTGAGATTTGCGTTAGGCTGGGATTGGGCATATATATATATATATATATATATATATATATATATATATATATATATATATATATATATATATATATATATATATATATATATATATATAT
>SEYY01001416.1:100000-110000 GCA_009176605.1 Armadillidium nasatum | reverse complement strand
TATATATATATATATATATATATATATATATATATATATATATATATATATATATATATATATATATATATATATATCCTGGTAGGCAAAAGCCTGAGGTCTACTAATTTCCACAAGAGTTGGGTAAATATCAGAAACTGGTCGTTGAAGGTCGACATGTTAAGATACACAACGTTTGAAAGTGTGCAAGTCAAAGAAAGTTGGAAAAAAAAGGGAGTGTGTTTTAGACTTTACCAATATGGGCCATGTAAGATTGAACATAGCAGTTAAGTCTGGGGTCAGGAAGTTGAACAGAGAAATTGAAATTGTGTAGAAGGGCATGTCGTATGAGCCCTTCTCAATGGAGGAGGTATGCGACAGAAGAGCAGAGTTGTAATATGGAAAGTATAGAGAGAGTGACCCAACAATTGGATGGGCAGAAAGAGACTGGAGCGTTGATAAGATGAAAAGCCCTAGACTTTATCTATTCAAGGAGAGCTGGATGAGGAGTATCATCCCAGATGTGTGAGACGTACTTCATACATGGGCGAACAATACACCTATAAAGAGCAAACAACTGGGGCGGCGTGAAGAAATTACGAAGGCGTCTCAGAAGTTTCTTTAGACAGAGAAGAATGTCACCCTTCCTATTATGATCATAAGAAAAACAAGCACTGAGAAAATTAAGAGCAGATGATATTTTCAAAGATGTCATACTTATGTTGAAGGTTGTGTCGAATAGAGTGATTGAGAAACTGAGTTTTTGAGACATTGACAGCAACCATGTTTTCTCTGCCTCAGTTTGAAATACGAGAAAGACTTATAAGGTTAGTTGCTTCTAGGTCACCATTCTAGCATCAATTACTGCTTTTGGGAGGGTATTCTTTCAAGGTGAAAGGAATAGATAGGTCATGAAGTAATAGAGAGAAGGTCTTTAGTGAAAAGTAGAAAAGTGTTAGAGATAGAGCAATCTTGAAGAGTGCCACTATTAATAGATTTTAAAGATGGACGGTGGCCGTCTACAACAGCTGCTTTATAATGAACGTAAAGGAAATCTGAGAACAGTATAGGCTCCGAAAGAGAGAACGTTTTGAAATCAAAGCTTTGTGCCAGACTCTTTCGATATGTTGAGCGCGACAGCAAAAAGATTCACCGAAATGCCATAGAGAGGAGGGAAAGAAGATACCAGTTTTTTGTAACGAAAATCATTCTGGCTCTCAGTTAAGATTTGAAGAATTGAGAAATTTCAAAATCGTCCTGTTAAGGATAGACTCGGAAACTTTAGAATAAACGGAGGTTAAAGAAATGGATGATAGTTGATAGTTGAAATGCTGAGAGGGATTTCCCTTCTTTGACACAGGCTGGATGAGCGCACCTTTTCAGCAAGAAGGGAAGGTCGAAGTAGAAAGACATGGACGCATATATATATATATATATATATATATATATATATATATATATATATATATATATATATATATATATATATATATATATATATATATATATATATATATATATATATATATATATATTCACGACTGAGGGGGGCATGACATTTTGCTGATTTCCGAGAGAATTACGATTATTTACTTATATATATATATATATATATATATATATATATATATATATATATATATATATATATATATATATATATATATATATATATATATATATATATATATATATATATATATATATATATATATATATATATATATATATATATATATAGAAAGGAAATTGCAATGTTATTTCTTTCCCCTGTAAAATCTTATTATATATTAATTAAAAAAATTTAAAGAGGAATTATTTTTAAGACAAGAACAAATTTTTTGAAATTGTAATTACAAGATTCCCAATTTTGGGTGAGTATGGGAATTTTGGTATATTATTATTATTAAATTATTTGAAAAAGAAAAAAAGAATAATAATTAATGTAAACTTTTATGGATGTAAATAAGAATAAATAGTATGATTTAATTTGATAATAAAAATAAGAAACGTAAAATGAAGAATCATAACTGAAGTATATATATATATATATATATATATATATATATATATATATATATATATATATATATATATATATAATATATATATATATATATATATATATATATATATATATATATATATATATATATATATATTCAAATTGACATTGCAATAACCGAAGTTAGGTAGGTTGGAGAATAAGGAACACTGTGGGAAGATAAAGAAAACACTCCTCCTTTGGGGTCGAACCACCGAATGTTGTGACTGGGAAACAACATGCTCAACGCTTTACCTATTGAGAGCTATCCTCGAACCCGAAGAGTTCGAATAGAGTATGTTGTATTCCAGTCGCAACATGCAGTGGCTCAACCCCAGAGGAGGTGTGCTTTCTTTGTCCTCTCATAGTGTTCATTATTCTCCAACCTTCTTAATTGTGGTTATTGCAATGTTAATTTGATATATATATATATATATATATATATATATATATATATATATATATATATATATATATATATATATATATATATATATATATATATATATATATATATATATATATATATATAACAATAAACCCAGATCGCAAATACACAGCCTTTCAAGATGAGCGATGTACGACCAGTACCCTACACCCTCCCAAGAACGAAAAAGGCCTGGTCGTGTAGCGTTTCTCAATATCGGTACACCCGCAATCACAAAATACAATATTGTTAATGATGTTGAACTTGAATTTTATCTAGGAACTTCTGAAGGTCTCCGGAATCAAGATGCCATAATCTCTTCTTTATTATACTTAATTGATCCAGCAAGTCATGACCCGTGATCTCTTTATGAACAAGGACATTGCTGGAAATGTAAACATGTTCAAGCCTCCTCTAGTCGCAACAAACACAATTGAAGCAGAGGGTAAACTGAACAAAGTACATAATCGGTTTTGCAATTGTGTGTCATCTAGGCAAACCAATAACACAGGACAACAAAACATATGTCCATAAACGGCTCAAAGCAATTGGGTGTGCATGCGATGATGTAAACCTGTCAGAATTAAGGGAGTCGAAAGTAGTTAACATGATCGACCTAAGTGTTTTTGATGGAATCAAGTCAAATTTAGCAAAAGCCCAGGCAATCTCCCCGTTATTGGTGGATGCCCTGAAAATGCCAACGGACACTGCACTGCGGAAAGCTACATTAGACAGTTTTAAAATGGTGTTTGAAGGGTACGGAATGACAGCAACAAAACATATGGCACATTTCTGTACTATACTGACAAAAGCTTTACTTTTCCAAGTAGTATTGAAAGAGTGTGAAGAATTTAAAGCCAAATACGAGGCTTTTATTGCTAAATACCCAGACAACTGGAAATTAGGTCGCCTTCTAAAATTACCAGGTGTGTCCGACCTCGACAACTCAAAGTATCCCCACTTGTACACGTGTGCAATTGCTCGGGCTTCAGGAGCTAACGGGAGAGGTTTAGGAAAATATAAGAAATCAAAATTCCAGCTCAAGGAGGATGAGCGGACTCTTACCGAGGCAGCTATGATGGATCTGACAAGGGAAACAGTTGTGACCATCGATGAAGTGATGAACCTTACAAGGTTCTGCCCATCTGCGCAATTGAGCAGACTGCTATAATCGATATTTAAAAAAAAAAAATGAAAAACCGCAAGGTCTACCACAGGGATATATATAATATATATATATATATATATATATATATATATATATATATATATATATATATATATATATATATATATATATATATATATATATATATATATATATATATATATATATATATATTATATATATATATATATATATATATATATATATATATATATATATATATATATATAATATATATATATATATATATATATATATAAATATATATGAATATAACATATATTAATAATAAAAAATAAATTATTTCCTTTAAAAAAAAAAAAAATTTTTT
Source organism: Armadillidium nasatum (assembly GCA_009176605.1). NCBI lineage: Eukaryota > Metazoa > Arthropoda > Malacostraca > Isopoda > Armadillidiidae > Armadillidium > Armadillidium nasatum. Next base: position 106,051 of record SEYY01001416.1, on the reverse strand, counting down.
AAAAAAAAAAAATAAAATTAAAAATAAATATAAAAATATATATATATATATATATATATATATATATATATATATATATATATATATATATATATATATATAATATTATATATATAATATATATAATATATATATATATATATATATATATATATATATATATATATATATATATATTATATTAATTTATATAATATATTATATATAAAAAATTTAAACAATTTTAAAATTGCAGACTAGTTTCGGGTGATTTAAAACTACTCTACCCTAATTATAAATTTTTTAATATAAATAAAATTATATTATATTTATAATATATAATAATAATAAATATATATATATATATATATATATAATATATATATATATATATATATATATATATATATATATATATATATATATATATATATATATATATATATATATATATATATATATATATTGAAAGATATAAAATTAAAGTGGAAAAATGTTAGTAAGAGTTAAATCATTTATTAAACAAATAAAAATCATTATATTGGAAAATAAATAAGTAAATTGTAAAAAGTACGACTCAATTACAAAATTTTCCTTCAATATCAAAGCATTATTCTGAATTCAAATTTTCATTTAAATTTGGAGTGTGGTGCCAAATTTAATTTTATATATTTAATAATTTTTTTTTAAATTTTTTTTTTTTTTTTTTAAATTATATATATATTATATTCTTCATTGTATTCTTGATAAACCTTATATAATTTTATATATATATATATATATATATATATATATATATATATATATATATATATATATATATATATATATATATATATATATATATATATATATATATATATATATATATATATATATATATATATATATATATGTTTATATTGTATTTGTGTGTAAGATGGTTTTAGTTAGGAGCTTTGATGTTATGATGAGATTGAAGTTGTATCAGAATTGATTTTGCGCTTGTTTGGTCCAACAGGGTCTCGATGACAGTGACAGCAACAACAATTGTGATGATAATTTTGGCCCGTCGCACCACCCTCTTCTTGGCCCGCTTGTTACTGTACCACCTTCTCCTTGGCTAGATCTGGCTACTCATCCTGTCATGGATATTCATGAGAAGATACCTATACCGAAATATCACTTCTGCCAGTTTTGCAACTACCGTTCACATCTAAAAGGAAACTTGAAGCGTCATTTGCGAACGCACACTGGAGAGATGCCTTATTCTTGTAACTTTTGTTCTTTTAGATCTAGTGATCAAACTACCATGAGAAGGCATAAAACGAGGCATACTCGCCATTTGCTACCACCCTGCTAAAGAAAAGAATAAAAATGTTTTTGGCAAGTAGTTTCTTCTGCAAATCTCTTAGTGATAGGAGTGTGAAAGTATAGGTATTTTTTTTTTGTCTGAAATATAAACACTATTTGTTTAATGGATTTAATTAAAGTTATATGTAGATGATCTTGAAATTTTTGCTAAAGAATGTTATATATATATATATATATATATATATATATATATATATATATATATATATATATATATATATATATATATATATATATATATATATATATATATATATATATATATATATATATATATATATATATATATATATATATATATATATATAATTGGATTCTGTAAAGACTGAAAAGGAATATTTTATTTTTAAGTACGTTATATGTAAATAAACATGCGAACCTTTTGTCATTTTTTTCATCCGCAACATTTTTTGTTAATTATTACTATTATTATTATTATTTTCTAGAAATATAAATGACCCTTCCAGTCTTCATGCTCATTTTAATAGAATCTCTTATTTAGGGTAATTATTTGCAGATCACCACTTGTAATTTTGATTTGTTTTCATAACCATTGTTGTTTTTCACTACTACCTATTCATCATTTCTTGATCTCGTATGTAAATTACATTTCATTTATAAATCAAAATGTTGAAACATTACATTCTCTTTGTTCCTAATGACTCTTAATATGTGCCTTTTTCTCTCTCTCTCTCTCTAAACTTGGATTTTAAATTTAAATTGTACACGTATGTGGACCGACTGGGGCACCGGCCAACCCCTGACATTTTTATTATTTAGTGGTGGATTAAATAAAACAAAATATTAGAAAATTAAGATTTTAATTCCACTATTCCTTCGTTACATTTTGGGTGGGACAAAATGAATGTAACATAAAAGAGGAAATAAACAATTCATTCTCTTAAATTACTATTCACTATCACAATCTTCTCGAACAGTTACATAAGTTTTAGAATTTGGGGGGGGGGGTGAAATGTTCAGGAAGAGAGGGCAGTGATATATATATATATATATATATATATATATATATATATATATATATATATATATATATATATATATATATATATATATATATATATATATATATATATATATATATATATATATTCAAAATAGTATTTTAAAAACGGTAATATTTCTACATTCATTGGCAATAGTTTTATTTTATCTTTTTGAATTTATTTCCCTACTTTGAATTCTTTCACTGTCGCTGGAGCTTGCTGGTGGGCACATATATACTTTTGCCAGTGTTAGTGTGGTGAGATGATGATTGAGTTTAATTTTCAGAAGGCAATAAAGTCCTCGTTGATGTTAATTTTTTTCATTTTCATATATTTATTCAACTCGGTTAAATTCGGACATAGTCCTTTACTAGCTTCGGAATCATCGGACTCTGCAACCACAACATTCCACGAAGATGAGAATCCAGAAGATTTAGGTTCCAGAAAATTCTTAAATTTTAGTTACTTGAAGTCTGTAAACTTATCGTACTATCACCAGTATTTTAATGATGAAACTAGTACTATTATTGAAATTGAACTTTTTTTTTTTTATACAAAATCCGTAATTTTCTGATTTCCCCCCCCCCCCTGAAAAACTGCATATAATCATTAAGTGAATGTTGGCTATTCTACTCCCTCCTTAAATTAAATTAATCTTAATTAAAATTATTTTTGATTTTCTTAACCTAAATTTTCGGTGCTTTTGACTTCTACTACAAAATTTAGGTAGACCCGGCCCCTGCAAAATTTCAACCCCTGTCAGTCCCTATACACCTCTCTTAATTGCACGGTGTTAAAGTCGTGTGTGTGTGTGTTTTTTTTTAATAATATTTTCACAAAAGATTTTGTTTGTAATTATTTTAATTCTAATGGTTGTTTAGTATTGGCTTCTTAATTACCATTAACGTAATGTTAATCACGAGGTCACACCATTTAATTAAAAGATTATATTCATTTTTAAATTTGCTTTCATAAATATAATTTCTTCCAAATATCAGCATTTTAGTAGCAAAACAATAACATCTTTTGACTTCAGATCGTATCCCTCCCTTACCCCATTCTTTCTATATTATACATTAAAAAGATAAAATTTTTAGTAAATTATGGATTGAACTGCTTGGTGCTTGGTAAGTTTCGTATTTCTTGCTTTTACTACCCTCTTTGTGACTTTGCACTACTACTACTATATCTCCTTTCTGATTAGGAATTTTGGTTAATAAATTACGATTGATTTTATATAAATAGCATTTTTGAGAACAGCTTCCAGTTGTTGGTGTTGTTGCGTAAAGAGATTATATATTATATATATATATATATATATATATATATATATATATATATATATATATATATATATATATATATATATATATATATATATATATATATATATATATATATATAGTGATGGAACGGTTAAGTCGTCATCGTTATATTTTTTATTTATCGTCAATTTTCTGCCGATTAATTTGCTACTATTGGATTATGAATATTTCACGGTTCAACCTTTTTCTATTGAAATTGAAAAGCTATTTAATACTAGGGACCAAACATGCAATTCGAAACGCAATCGAGTTTTTCCAGAAACAGGAGAAATTGCTTCTGTATCACAACTTAAGAGCTATAAATTTAAAATACTAGAATTTTGCGTTTTTGTCAATGTCCACATATTAAAATTTCGAAAATCAATGTTCTGATGCTACTACAGGTGTTGCACTAGTTTTTTGCCCCATATTTGCATTTATAGATATCAAAATACTGGTCATAAGTTAATCAAATTTGTATATTAACATCTTCAATGAGTTCATAAATCATTTGGATGAAAAGAGACTTCGTACTACGTATTTTCAACGGGATGGTGTCACTTGCCAAACGTCCAATGTACAATATTGAGTTTGTTGAAAATCGGGTCATTTCCAAGAAGTGACTATGGCCTCCAAGGTCACCTAACTTAATGACCTTAACCCCCCCCCCTCTGGATTTTATTTCGTATGGGGCATACTGAATGGGAAAGTGTATCGCAACAAGCCCCGTATTCATCCGGCTGAATAACAGCATTCGGCAGGCAATTGACTCTGTGACTCCCAATATGTTGGTGAAAACCTTCCGTAACATGGAAAAGTGTGTGTAGGCATGCCTTAAGGGGACAGTCCAATTTCAAAAATTTTTTTTTTATTTTCAGCAGATTCTCCTGAAATTTTCAGTGTATATAGCTTTTTTCCCGGTGAAAAAAAGTCCATTTCTAGCGTTTTCCTTAGTTTATAACTTTTTTTTTTTTTTTTTTAAATGGAAATTTGACCCTTTTTCAAATGAATGCTCGGGCCAAACCACTTTTTGGAATGACCTGAAATTTGAACTGTATTTCAAAATCTATTGTTACAAAAGCTTCTAACAATCTTTTGCTCCCAGAGTTATAGGAAAAATTTTATAAGCCCAAAACTGACCAACTATCGAAGAAAAAAAAAATTTTTTTTAAATACCTTTTCGGACAAAAAAAAAAAAAAAAAAAATACAACTATGAAATTTCTTATTTTTGGTGGGTGCATAGAGGAGGGATGGGGCTAGAAATTACACACTATACTTTATTCTATGCGATTCGTTGGTTTCGATATAGCCTCTCAATAAAGGTTAATTTTTGACCAAATTTCAAATTTCCTAAAGTTTGAGAGCCTATATCTCGTTTCAAACAAATAGCATTTAATAATGCACTAAGTAAGTTGTAGTCTTGTCCCTCCTCTAAACAATATTTAAAATAAAAAAATTTGTAGGTAGCGTTTTTTTTTTTTTTTTTTTAAAATTTTTTTTTTTTTTTTTTTTTTTTTTTTTTTTTTTTCTTTTTTCTTTTGCAAATGTTTTTTTTCAAGTGCTTATAACTTTTTTTTCTAGACGTGATATCAAAAATCTGTTCCCACTAATGCAAGAAATTAGGGCTAAAGTTATTCAGTTAAATTTTTAGCTCATGTGAACCAGTGGTTCGAACCCGCTATTCACTTTTTTCAGCTTTGAAACAGAAAAACCCTCGAAATCAACTTAGAACTTCGAGAAAAAAAATGCATACAACTTGAAAATTTCAACTCAATCAGTCAAATAATAATAATAAAAAAAATTTCAAACAAAATATAAGAAAATTTAGATTTTTTTTCTTTTTTTTTCTTCAATATTTCCTTTTTTTCTTTTTCTTTTGACTGCTCCTTTTTTTGCTAGTGAATGTTTATCTTTGTGTTTTGATTTTAGATGCCCCCATAAACATTTGGTTGAAAAATTTTTACTAGGGGCACCCGGAGTTCCTCTTCTAATTACCTGACTGCAGATATTACATTTAGCTATTTCGAGCCTATTCTGAAACATTGTAAAGTACTCCCATATTGCTGAAGCTGATCTTTTAGCCATATTGACTGAAAATATAAACAAAATAATTTTGAAATAATGTAGCTAAATGATACAAGTTTGATACATAGCAATAAAATGGCAATATTTATAAATACAGGTTATATTGATAATTTTAAATCTTGCATTTTTTCAAATTTTATCTTAGGGTCTTACCTAAGTAAACCTGTTGAATAACTATTGTGAATCAAAATAAAACAAAAAACAAATTTTTTTTTTTTATTATATACAAAATCTGTAAATTTTTTTTTTTTTTTTTTTTTTTTTTTTTTTTTTTTTTTTGAGAAAATACATTTAATCATTAATTTAAGTGAATGTTGGCTATACT